>JAEIFU010001034.1:0-84675 GCA_018904235.1 Lordiphosa stackelbergi
TGAACTACGTTCCATTCAGAGTTTTTAGGTGGAGCTCCTTCAAAGAACTCTATGCAAAAATCTTTAAGAGTTACTGAGCGCCCCACTCATTTTAAAGGTTGAGTTCCATCGCGTCACACAGTCCAGCACTGGTTTTTTCAATTTTTATACACTTGAAAAGTGTATTATAATTTTGCCCAGAAGTTTGCTACGCATAGAAGGAATCATCTCCGACCACATAAAGTATATATATTCTTGATCAGCATGACGAGCTGAGTCGATTAAGCTTTGTCCGTCCGTCTGTCCGTCCGTCCGTCCGTCCGTCTGTCCGTCTGTCTGTTTCTACGCGAACTAGTCCCTCAGTTTTGGAGCTATCGATCTGAAATTTTGCACAGAGTCTTCTTTTTACTGCACGCTGCTAATATGTCGGAACCGACCGGATCGGATGACTACTTCTTGTAGCTGCCATACAAATGTTCGTGCGGAAAATGGTTTTTAGTAAGAAAAACTGTTTTGTTCTCAATATTACTGCTCTCAAACACGGTCATGGGTAATATGTAATCGTTTTAAGCTGATCTGGGAAGTTTGGTCTGGAAGTCGCTAACCCTTGAGACAAGCTATTTCAATGTATGAAAACTTCGGTACAGACGAAGTTAGCTTTGCCTTTCTGTTCTATATGCATAGATTTAAAATAGTGTGAGTACGGAGTTTCTTACAAAGTGTGCGAACTCTACTAATGTCAAACTGAACGAACTGTAAAAAATCGGTAACTCTCTAAATTTAACGTGTGTGCAGCACAACGAACTGCAATTATAGACTCCTCCATGGAATTTATTGAGTTACTTCGTCATCGTCCAAAATCAAGAAATGGTTTTGGTCCACATGAGCAGTCTTCATCAACATTGCATTCGTTATAGTCGCATTCCTTTTCCGCTATGCAGTTGTCGTTTAAAAGCTTCGCCTGCTCGAACCATATTTGCTCACCCATTATCCACGGTGATAGTATAAAATCTGGCTCTTAGAGAAATGTCGTAGGATTTAGAGAACTTCTTGAATGATAGCACTCAGATTAAGACTCGTATGCTGGACTGTGGACCTCTTTCATAGCCAGCGTGTAGTGCAGAATTTCCTCATCTTTGTGAATCTGACAAAGTTAATGCCATTATTGTGCGATCCAAACGACTTACGCAGTCAACTTTAATTGATATCAAGCTGAAATAATTCTTGACTAAAACATATTTTTAATTTAATTAATATATTTCTGCAAATACATATATTAATATTTATGTGAAACCAGCTTGTGTGACATAGATATGTATAATTTCTGCATAATTTAAATTAAACAATTTAAAGGTTTATAATAATAAAAAATTTATGCAAAGACATTGCCATATCTCAAATAAAAATTGATACATACACCACAAAATATGCACAATCTGCTAACATTTGTTTGTACTCACCGATTTTTTAGAATTCCACTAATTTCATTGCGGATGGTTTAAGCCTTTGATTTCTGACTAAGCTAATATTTTTTTTAGGTTTTTTTTTTACGCATTACATAGCGGCTCAAGAATTTTCTTGAAGCCAGAGTGTTCAAAAATTTTTAGGCCGCCCATTTTTTGTGACCATTTCTATCCACCGCAGCTGGTCTTCACTTAATTTTAGTTTTATGAATGCTTGTTCTATCTGTAAGAATTGTGATTTATTACAACAATGATTGAACAAGAAATAAGGCAAAGTCGAGAGCGTTCTCTATCTGCTAATATTAGATCTGGTCAACTGGCTGATCGCTCTCTGCTTCAGCTTTCAAGTCTATAATGTGTTGTTTTCACATCTTTTGTCTCTTTTCTTCTTATTATTTCATCATGGCGACGCGTCAGTGCGACTCGTCGCTGCTGCAGTTGTCTGCAAAGCAATGCATAGAAATGCCCGTACCGGACGAGACACTCAAAGAAAAAACAGAAAAAATCTGTTGACTACTAAATGTGCATATATGTAGGTACATACACTGTTGACGGAATTTATGCACTGCAAAGTTAAAGCGTTTTGCATCTATTTTGTATGTACTTTTTTATGTGGTTATAGCGAAAACCGCGGGTTTTTTGCGCCAAAATCATGCACTCATAATACATAAACGAAAGGACGCTTACGCATGTTGTCCCCGTGGGGGCGCAATAATTTAGTGTTTTAATCGGCACACGGTTGCCAAATATGTATGAAATATGTGAAGTGTAAGTGTGTTAGTAGTTTGACATAAAAATGTGGGAATAAAACAAAAACCAAGACTAAAGTCCGAAAAATATAGTGTGTTTACGAGAACATCGTTGCAAATAGAATTGAAACATATGTACATTAGAGCGGTCCCCCAAACCGGCAAAATGGAAAAAGGAGGTCTCAGCATTCCCAAAGCTAATATTTGTTGTATAATTAATAATTGTGAAAATCAAAAAATTTTATTTTAATTTTAAATGGACGCGACAGGGTCTCAAAGTTTTAAAAAATATTAATCATACGACACGTTCACCAAATACAAATTTTTACAAACGAAGTTATAAGTTCATTTCAATTGCTGTCATTGTTTGAAATTCAAATAGGGATCTACATTTGTGGAAATAAAATATTTACAAATTTGAATAGTTTAAAAATAAAATCATCGCCGACTGTTTATAAATGAAAAAATAGATGATAATAGGCAACACTGCGTATGAGTTATTTACAAAAACTTTAGACGTCATTCGCGCCCGTTAAAACTCACTTTTTTATCTTTTGTTTTTTTTTTTTTCGCTAATTATACATGAAAAAGTATCAGATAGGGGGTGAGAGCATGACCTTAAAAATTTCATATACATGGGGACCGCTCTAATGTACATACATATGTGAAGTTAAACATGTATGTATGCTCGGTTACTAGTTCAAATGGCTCGCATTAATCGAATTTAACCTTATGTTCAAAGCAATTTATATAAAAAGCCATACAAGCTTAGTGCAAAGCACAATAGTTTTACTATAATATCTATAGATTTCCAATATTTTCATGTTCACGTCTTGAAAAAAGCATTTAATTTTGTGAACCGAACCTAATTATTTTGAAAAGTGGTCCGGTTCGGGTTCAGGTTCGAAGAGTCAAAAATTTTAGGGGGTTCGGTTCATGGTCGGTTCGTCGGACCCAAAACCCCGAACCAACCGTTTATAAGGTTTTTTTAACCACCAGTTTTTAGCATTCCTAAAAAAACTTCCTTAATTTTTTACTATTTTTTTAAAAATTTTTTATTAATTACACTTTTGTTTTTTTTTTATTTACTAAAAATTGCAAAAAAAAAGGCTACTACAACAATACCTAAGTTTTTCGGTTTTCATAATAAAAACTAAGCAGGCGCATAGATTTTCTTAGGCTTTCTTATGTGAGAAATAAACCCAAAAATATATATTTTGCTTGCTTCCAGGTCCGTATAGAAGTAATATACGTAACCAAAAACCCCCCAAATAACAAATATAAGTATATTTGTAATTGGGCGCTTGGTTAAAAAGTTATTTGAGTATTTTTATTTTTTATAATAAATATTGTTTGATAACAGTTATTTTAATTTTTATGAATAAAAATTGTTTGACAATTTTTATTTTTAAATTTTATGAATAAAAATTATTTGATAATTTGTATTTTTAAAAATTGAAAATAAAAATTAGAATTAAATTTAATTTTTTATTTTAAAAATTTTTACTAATTTTTTTCCAAAAGATTTTTTTATAAAAATTAAAAAAATAAATTAAAACTAATTTTTTTCAAAAAATTTCAAATAACCTTATTTTGTAATTTTTATAAAAAAATTATAAAAATTACGGTCCCTGGTTCTGAGAGAGCGAGTGAGCCTACCTTGTTTTGTATGCCTTGACTTCATCTATGAAATAATTTTTTTGTACAATTTTGTCAAAATTTTTGTCTGCCTACAATGACGTGCTAAGCTGCCTAAGAGCTCTAAGACAAACTAAGGGGAAACACTGAAATTGGATCTTTTAAAGCCTTGGCGAGGCCATCAAATTTTAAAATATCTGAATTTAAATTTTTGATATATTCTTTATAAAATATACTGCATTTTTTGAGCCATGGGTGTGGAAAGAACAGGAAAAAACTTTAATTTAATTTACATATTTTCACATATTATCACATATTTAGTAATACGTAAAATACATAAAAATAAAAATACATATTTCAAATATATGTCCATTCACCCCTCAGGTTTTCACAATTTTTAATTTGTCACTTCATGGAAGCCAGAAAAGATAATTGAGAGTTATAAAGCACATTTAGAGTAGAGTTATAAAGCACATAGAGAGTAGCCACTCTATCTTAAGGAGGGCCATCTAAGTAGAATTTTTTGAAGATCTAATTTTTTTTGGCTTAAATAACACAAGTTTACAAAAAAAGGCCGTCTTTTGCAACAGAGTAATTGGCAACCATTCCTAAGTATTTTTGGCCGCTGAACTCAAATAAATTGTCCATTTTTTCTTTGTTATTTTCAAGCTACAAGAAATGTTGATGGTAAATATTCATGCAAAAATTCGAAAATTTTTGTTGTTTTTGGGCTATAACTTTTAAAAGCGCGATGATATCAAAAACTGAAAATATGTAAAATGAGAAGATGCAAAGGACTACCAACTATTTTTTTGTAAGATGTTTAATATTAGCGGAAAATTTTTCAGAATTATTTAAACTTGAAAAAAATCGATTTTAGCAAACAATAACCACATTTTCAGTATTAAAATCCAAAAATTTGTACCTTATCAGCAAAATAAAACCATCGGGTTTGGTTTTTCTGTAACGTTGTTCAATGCAGCTCAAATTAAAACAAATTTTGTTGGAATAGGACACTTAATGTGGCCACAGGATCAACAAAATGTAAAGACACTCGCTAAACACACGTTTATGCGAATATCTCGTAAACGTGACGTGCTGGGAGAAAATGGACAATTTATTTGAGTTCAGCGGCGAAAAATACATAAGAATGGTTACCACTTTCTCTGTTGTAAAAGACGGCCTTATTTTCTAATCTTGTGTAATGCTTTAGGGTCTTAAAATATTATACCAAAAAATTGAATCCGCAAAAGTGTCAAAAAATTTTTTTTTAACTTGACAGTGTGGGCAATGGCTCCAAAATCGATGAATTCTGACAAAAAGATTTAAGATATTGCTACCAATTTTGCTACAAGTGCTTATAACGAACTCGCCCAACTCCTCAGGGAAACCTCCCCATCTTCTTCCGATATATGCGAACAGTGGAATCGTATATCACACTCCATGAGTACTGCTGCCAAGGAGATACTCGGGTACTCCGGAGTCCCTCGAAGGCGGTCGTGGTACGATGAGGAGTGCCGACTTGCTACTGCAGAAAAAAAAGACACAGTCTACAGGAGAACTCTGCAACTCTGAGAAAAAGAAAGAGAAGAAGCGCCTCTTTAGAAGGAAAAAGAGCGAGCAGGAAAGGCGCATGCGCGAGAAAGTCGAGATGTTATTCGGCATGAGTGAGACTCGAAAATTTTACCAAAAAATTAAGCAACTAACAGAAGGTTTTAAGCCCAGAGTCGCACAATGCAAAGACGAACACGGGAATCTGGTCACCAATCCGCAAGTGGCGCTTAACAAATGGAGAAGCTACTTCTCCAACCTACTGGGAGGCGATGACGAACATGATGCCGCCTCTAGAGAAGTAGCGATGCCACCAATCGACAACATAGAGATAGACCCGCCGACCCAACAGGAAGTCTGCTTAGCCATACAAAGGCTAAAGAACAATAAATCACCAGGCGTTGATGAGCTGCCTGCTGAATTGTTCAAGGCTGGAGGGGAAGAATTGGTAAGGTGCATGCACCAACTTCTTTGCCGTATATGGGTTGACGAAAGCATGCCCGACGATTGGAATTTAAGTGTTCTATGCCCAATCTTTAAAAAAGGAGACCCCGCAGTTTGCGCCAACTACCGCGGGATCAGTCTCCTTCCCATTGCATATAAGGTTCTGTCGCGCATTATTTGTGAACGTCTTAAGCCGCTTATTAACACACTGATTGGACCTTATCAGTGTGGCTTTAGACCTGGAAAATCCACCACAGACCAGATATTCACATTACGACAAATCCTGGAGAAGACCTATGAGAGAGGCATCAACACACACCATCTATTTGTTGATTATAAATCATCCTTAGACACGCCGATAAGGTCAAGGTTTTTTGAAGCCTTGTCTACCCTTGGTATACCAGCAAAGTACGTTCGTCTCTGCATGATGACGTTGAGAAGTACACAAAGCTCCGTCAAAATAGGAAAGAACCTTTCCGAACCATTTGATACCAAGAGAGGTTTTAGGCAGGGCGATACCTTATCGTGTGACTGCTTCAATCTACTGATGGAATATATACTGCGCCGGTGCCCACATGCCAACAGAACGGGCGCCTTTATTTATAAAGATCTAATGCTACTCGCATATGCCGATGATATCGACATCATCGGCAAAACGAACGGGCGGTAAGCAGGGCGTTTTCAGAGATTGAGAGGCAGTCGAGAACTGATGGGTTTATCGGTAAATGAGGATAAGACGAAATACCTTATTCGCGGACAAAAAGTCCTTGCGTCTTGGACAATTTGTTACAATGGGAGAATACAACTTTAAAGTTGTAGAGGATTTTGTTTACCTCGGAACGACGATAACCAGCGACAACAACATCAGTCTGGAAATCCGACGAAGGATCACTCTTGCAAACCGATGCTTCTACGGGCTAAGTAGAGAGCTCAAGAGCAGAGACCTCAAGCGAAGAACAAAATTAGCCCTATACAAGTCGCTTATCATCCCAGTCCTGCAATACGGCGCAGAAGCATGGACAATGACAGCAGCGGATGAAGCGGCGATTGGCGTGTTTGAACGAAAGATTCTTCGGAGGTTTTATGGACCTTTAAAAGTTGGCGATGACTTCCGCATTCGAAATAATGACGAACTGTATGAGCTCTATGGGGACACCTGTCTGGTCAAGCGCATAAAGCAACAGCGGCTGCGCTGGTTAGGACATGTTACCAGGATGGACGAAGAAGCTCCAGTAAGGAAAGCTTATTATTCGAAGGCGGCTGATTACGGAGGAAGAGGCAGGCGGGGGGAGACCTCGACTTAGATGGGATGACCAGGTTCGGGCAGACCTTGCCAGCTTGGTTTGACCAATTGTCCCAGCTCGCCCGGGGCAGAAGCGACTGGCGCACATGGAGCAGCAGCGACTCGGCGGACAATTTTGATTTTGATGGCAATCGGCTTGAAAAGTTTCAAGTTTTGCCAGGAAGTGGGACCAGTACCGCATTAATTATAAATATTAAAAAAATGGTTAGATGTTGCAATCTAAAAGCAGCTCGGAGGAACAGGAATCAGAAAGATAGAAGGCTCACAGAATAAATATGGCATGAATAAATTTTAAGATTTTTCAGTACTTAAAACTTTAAACGTTTATTTCGAAACCACTTTTTTCAGCTGTCCGGACATATAACAAATCTAAACCGATCGATCTGAAATTTTGTCAGTAAATCGAAATACCTATGGCTATCGATCCTCGATTTTGCTCACTTTTTTTAAACAATTTTTAAAATTTTTTTTTTTAAAACGTATTTTTTTTCAAACACTCACCATTTCGCCAAAATCAAAATATCGAAAATATCCTACGAGGATCGATAGCCATAGGAATTTCCGATTTACTGACAAAATTTCAGATCGATCGGTTAAGATTTGTCTCAGTTATGTGTCCGGCCACGAAAAAATAGGGTCTACTGGGAACTTTTTTTTTTTGAGCTACTTAGATGTCCCCCCTTAACAGAAAAGGCGTAGAGGTTAAGAGCTGAGACTGGATTTCAACAACACTGTGATGGGCAGGCTTAATTATAATTAAATAATTATTTATTTGTGCTTTAAAATATAAGAGAAAAAGTTTGGTTTCAGCTCAACAAAAGTTTTTTGAAAGTCGCACAAACTTTTCCTCTTTTTCCCCCCTTTTTTTTTTACCTTTTTTTTTTTTTTATTTTTTTTTTCCTTTTTTTTTCTTTTTTATTTCCCCCCCCCCCCTTCCCCTCTTTTTTCTCTTTTCCCCCCCCCCCCCCCCCTCTTTCTCCCCATATTTTTTAAAATATTTTTTTTTTTATATTTTATTTTTAATTTTTTTTTTTTTATATTTTTCTTTTTTTTTTTTTTTTTTTCTGTTCAAAAGAAATATCGACCCCTGTGCGCGAAAAAATCGTATGTGCCAAAAACCAAATTTTACAGGAGAGCGTTTTTTCTTCTTTTCGATGCGGTGGCTGGCAAAATCGCTACCAATCTTTAGATGTGCAACGTTTATCAATTTATTTAACTAAACTCATAACTATTTTTGCGAAACAACTGATATTTTTCCCAAAATCTCAATTTTGGCACATACGATGTTTTTGCCCACAAATTATTTAAGGGCTCCGTCAAGTTTGGCACTTACGATAATTTGTTAAATAGATAAAATTGTACAAAATATATAAAAACAAAATAAAAGTAATATTTTTATGAAAGATCAATGAAAAATAAAATATTCATGATTTTTATTTCAAATATGTACTTATAAAACTAAATTAAAGAAAATATTCATTTTAACAAATAGATTAGTCTTCTTCGTCGCTCTCAACCAAAGAGACTTTTAAATTTGACGAATTTTGCAGATTTAAATATTCATTATGATATATTGGTGGAATACTATTTTTTACCACCATATTGTAGTTCAATTGAACCTGAATTTTTCTGAAATTCGACGATGTATAGCGAATTTAGGTTCAATTTAAATTTACTGGGAAATAATGCATTTGCAAATGACTTCCAGTTTGGAAAATCGGTATGCCCCATTTCGATGCAGTCGTGCGCTGCGTCACTAGGATCCCAAATGGTTCGCACATAAGATTTAATTTTGCTATGTACGGAGTCAAAAAGACTATGATAAGTAAATATTTATAAAGGGCTAAGCATACCTATCCCCACGCTCACTCCATAAAAAACAAAAGGAATTTCTTGTACAGCTTTTGTAAACGCTAAAATTGTAGTAGGCATATTTTCGAGAATCAATAAGTGTAATACTTTTCCGAATGAAGTGTTCAAGACTTTTTGTAAATCGATACTAGCACATATGAACTTTAAGCTCTTCTTACTTTATTTTCGTTTTCTTAAAAAAAGCCACTTGCTCTCATCCTTGTCATTGATGTGCATCTGAAACTCGTCTGTATTCATGCTATATTTTTTGGCTTCTTCATTAAGAAACTTAAGATTTTCTTTCTGTCTTTTTTTAAGTGAAAGCCAATATTAAAATCAGTTTTAAAAATCTGTCTAAATACACAAATCGAAACAATAGAGCTGCTGAGGTATTCATCATTCATGAATTGAGTATAGCTCTTATAAAGGTTCTGAATGTTTCTGAATTCCTGCGACAAATAAACTAAAATTTCTTCTTTCTGCAATAATGCGGAAAGTTTCTCGAAGTATGATTTTAAGAGTTCTATTTTCTGTAAATGCGTTTTATTGTGAGGAACCACCTTTGCTTTAGGATCAAGTAACGTCCACATTAAATTACTAAATCAGACTTGTGACATATTATATTAAAATTTGATCTTTAAAGAACAAATGCAACAATTTACTGTTCAATTTGAATGCAGGAGAACAAGGTAAGAAAGATGAAAAAAATTTTAAAAAATTTCTTTTGAGAAAACTGTTACTGACAGCGCAAGGCAGTGAGAGCGTGCTCTCCTGACTCGCCCCATTGCCATCAGCATTGCCAATTTAGCTATTTTCCCACCAGACTGTTAAATATCAGTAATATGTGGCACATACGATCATTTCGCCCACAAGAAAAAAACTCATCACTGGCACATACGATTAAATTGATTTTGTTGTATCTCCGTAACCGTGGCGACTATCGCTATATAATTTTACCAGACGATGGGTAAGTGGATTTATAACTAATTTGCATCAAAATGTCAATTTCGTAAAAAATGGCACATACGATGTTTTCGTACTGTGCCCAGTGACATTAGCAAATTGGCAAACAGCAGTACAGTTTGACAAGCATTGACCCCACATCAAACGCTTGTACTTCAGTTTTAAAACCAATTCGTCAAAGAGAAGGAAAGAAAATCCAAACGGCAGAGAAGCCCTGTGAAATCCAACCCCAAAGGGTGAACAGTGTTTAAAAGTGTTAAGCATTTAAAACATCCCTTGTTTAAAAATATTTTTTTTCACTTTGTCCCATTTTTTCTTAAATTTTTTTTACGTGCATAATTTTTAATTATAAATATTTGTTTCTGTTTTAAACATATCTGCAACTAGCAGAAGCTATGTAAGTGCGAAAGAGAGGCAAGAAGTGAGCAAGGAAAAAAAGAAAATTCAAGAGAAGAAACAAAAACAAAGCTGAACTCCAAGTAAAACAAACAAAAATAAACGCAAACAAGAACCAAAGGGCTAAAATAGTGACAGTCTAAAAGTGCGTGCAAAATAGTTACGAAAAACAACTTCTGAGGGATTCAAGTGATAATGGTACAAACACAACGAAATTAATATAAATATTTTACATTTACTTCTACTAAAAAGAACAACATCGCGAACGAGAAGGCCTTCATCGTTGCTGCTGATGGGAGAGTGATGCACGTCAGTGCATTATTAATTATATTATTTTTGTTGTGCATTTCTACAAATCATTCCCGTAAAAAATATTCAAAATCTTAAAATCAATTTAAATTAGTTTAAAACAAAAAGTTAAATTCTAGCATCATAAACCTCGTTCAATTCTAGTTGATCCACTAGCAGCTGTGCAGTTAGGTTTATGGCTTGCGCTTGATTTTTGTTTTGATTTCTGTTCGCAGCAGCAGCGCTGCATTCAGCTTCTACTCCAGGTACAGAGTATGATTTAGTCGGGCTTGACCGACTTTCTCACTTGTTTTACTAGCAGTAACCTCCTAAAAATGATTATCAGTGTATGAGGCCTTATCAGATACAGAATTTTGTAGTTCGAGTTGAACTATTAGTTCTTTTACCTGTGACATTTTAAACTCTGTCATATTTAATGATCCGATGTCATTTGACAATTCTTCTAAATTTAAAAAATCCTCAAAACAAAGCTCTTTTACAATAAATGGATCTCCTGTTTTCTTATCTGATCGAATTATTTCGGCTTCATCAGTAGTTGATAATTTTTTGAAATTTTAAAGTACACAAATACCTAATTCATTCACTTCAGGTTGGTGGTAAAATGTGGAGACATCGCCTTTAGGTAATTGCATAACTGCTTGTAAATCATTGACTGCTAAATATGCGTTTACATTTTCCATGTCATTTTTTGCTCTTCTCTTGACAAATATTTTTCAAGTAAGAGGTTTTCATATAATTCGTTCTTATTTGTTTTCTCTGCTTTATCCATGTAACTGTACGCTGTACATTCTTCACACAAATCCTTTTTTGGAACAAAAAATGAGATATTGAAGTCGTTAGTAAAAGTTCTGTAAAAAGAAATATAGTTGCATAACGGCTTATTCTTTTCCTTGCACATGTTAACGTCTTCCTTCAATATAGGTTTTCGATGTGTGTGCCAGAGTACAGTGGCTTTCAGTCTTTGGTATTTTGGCTATGAATTCTTTTATTCCAGCTTTTTATATGGGGTCAAGAGCTTTTTGTTTACCGTGATTTAATCTTTGGTCAGGCTCCAATATTTGGTTATCAAGTTTTTACCGTTTTTCCAAAACAATTCTAATACAGCGATCGCTGATATCTAAAGTGTTCGAATTATCATTTTGGCGCGGTTCTCTAGCTCCTCCAATACGCATGGGGGCTCGATTATTTGCAACAAACTGTCGTTTCTTTTCAATTTGGCCAAGTTTCCAGTATGTGTTGAATAATTGCTTCATTTCATCCTCTGTAAAATTTTCTCTACATTTATACTTACAAGTTTAAACACATGGAGTTTTTATTTGTCGCAGTCTGAATCATCGCAGTTTTCTGAAAATGATGATGTTGTCGATGAATCAGAACACTTTGATGTTGGCAATGATGAGTTGTCCCTCTTTTCGTCTCCCATTTTTAATCAATCTGCAAAAGATTCAAGTTTTACTATTGTTACCGATCGTATTAATGCAAAGCAGTACAAATTTTCATCAACAATAGTGACACATTTTAAGTTACTAAGCCTAGGCACTGACAAAACTAACTTCAGCAGCTTGCGTCTAGTCAGTAATTTTTTCACCAACAACGGCATAAACGAAATACTTCAGTTGATAATAATATTTAAAAACGAGAGCGTAAGTTAAAGTCGGCTCTTACCGACTTCGATATAGCCGTTACTCATGAAAAAACATGTTTAACAGTGTTCCTGCGTTCCTTAGTGTGACCATCCAAAAAGTATGCAACATTTTTTAGGGTGGGAGGGGTGGTAGCGGGGGGCTGCGGTTCACTTTTTTGCTTATAACTTGAGAACCGTTCATCCGATCTTTTTCATTTTTTCGGCAAATCGATTCATTTTGCTAATTATTAACTATCTCTAGAAGAATTGTCTATCTTTAAAACTTTAGGAGATATAACTTTTTTCCAAATTGCGGGGCGGGAGGGGGCGTGGCCAAAATTTGAAACAAACTTGATCTGCGTGCAGATAAAAGAAGCATTTGTCCCATACATGACAAACCTCTATCTCTTACCATCTCTGAGATCTAGGTGTTCATACAGACAGACGGACAAGGCTAAATCGACTCGGCTGTTGATGCTGATCAAGAATATATATACTTTATATGGTCGGAAATGATTCCTTCTGCCTGTTACATACATTTGCACGACTTTAGTATACCCTTTTTACTCTACGAGTACTCTACGGGTATAAAAAAAACGACACTTGTTGTGTTAAATCAGTTGAAATATTTAAACAACACTGTCACAAAACGAAATAAAGCACTATACATAAAGTGTGTATGCATGTAAAATTCCTTTACTTTTTTAGGAATAATGACAAACCTCACATTATGACGCTGTTTAGCAGCACAACTGAGATGTGTCCGTAATGTGAGTAAAAGAAACGGGATCATGTAAAATAATATAGCGGCATATGCTCATCACACGAAAGAGTATAAAAGATGGCAAAATGAAAATTTTCCACAAAATAGAATTTGATAAGGCAAATATTTCTGCATCATTAACTCAAAAATCGTGTTTTTTGTCTTGAAGTATATGAGCGATTTGTTGAACTAATTTTAATTTTTCTTTTCTCTTTTATACTAAACCGATTTTGATAATTTTGTGCTTAATGAACGCAGAATCTATTGTAGTACTGCTTGAACGTTATTGTACATTTGCTTTAAAATAAATGTAAGGTCTATGTAAGATCACGCAGTCTTTGAATATTTCTTATACACATTTTGCGTATCAATTTAGTTATCCTATCATAAATTTTAATTAATTTTTTCGGGACTAGCCGGCTGTAACTTTGTCCATCCAGGTGATTTAAATGCAACAAAATTTGTGAAAATAGAAGAGCCTCGGCTTGTACACGACGATTAAGTTTGAAAAATTTGCCATAATTTGATGAAAATTACTCTTCAAAATATAATTCAGACGCTTTTGGTTTTGCTGATGGTGCGCCCATTATTTTTTTAGGCTGCATTAATATGTATACTGCCGCATAAAACTCATAAAAACAGATATTTTTGCTCGGTGTAACCTCAACAATTTTTAAAATCTTAAAATACAGCAAAATAAATTTTTCGCTATATCTTGAAAACAAGAGCTGATGGAGAAAAACCGAAACCAGTTTTGAAATCATTGCACAAAACTGGATTAAAAATTGGCATTGAGAAGGCTGGACCAAAATCGCTGTTGGCAGTGTTATTTAATGATTCATTGGAATAGGAATTATTGTTGATTCATGCATCCACAAAGCTCTTATAATTGGCTCTGATTAATTATATTCTAATTGGTGGTCACATAGCTGGTGGCTTTTGTAAAGTTTCAATTTGCGACACGCCAAACAACCTAACCACGTCGATATTTCAAATGAAACTGCGAGCATAGAGAATTTAGAATTGAGAGACAACAATTCTTTACATTTATTGCCCGCCACTTCTCTACATTTAAGTTTAGTTTTATTAGCCTTAATTTGGTGTTTAAAACTTATTCATAAGTTATTTCATTTTTCAGATATTTGTAATTAAGTGAGAAGTCCTTTTCCAAAAATGCAAAAATTGGTCATTTCCGAAATCCGGTTTTGTGGAAAATTTGTGCACAAAATAAAGAAAGAGGCTAAATAAAGTGAGTGAAAATTAAAGTTAAATAGGGGAAGAAAAAAGTAGAGTACAATCCCTGATATCGATTCGTCGCCATGGGTACTCGACAAAGCCGTTACTGTGGGCGTTGTCACCACCTTAATCTTAATCTCCACAGATTTGGCTGTGGGCAGAACATGCTCATGCTCCTCATCCGACTCGGTGGTCTCACGGATTACCTTCAGCGGCGTCAACAGCTGGCGTTGATGTCACGGGTCGCTTTCACATAGCAATTCAACACATCCAGCTTATAGGCATAAACATGATGGCCAGCTCCTGTAACGATTTTAATGTCCACCATTTTCCTGCCCCGTTGGAATTTATTCATCTCGTCCGAAGAGAAGTAAGGTGATGAGTATGTCTCTATGTGTATGTGGTCCAGCCAAATTAGTGCATCATGGCGTAGAATGCACATTTCCCGGTGGGGTGCTGTGAATTGCATTGATGGATACACTATGATATGAACTTTCGTTCTTCTGAACTAGAGTTTTGAACAATTAGTTTTGAAATATAGTTCATGGTTAGAACAATTTCCGTTTTTTGAATTATAGTTCATTATTTGAATTGAAATTGAAAGAAAACTTGATCTGAAAGCATATATAAGAAGTATACGTATGTTCCATACATGTCAAACCACTATCTCTTACCATCTCAGAGATCTCTTTGTTCGTACGGATGGACGGACGGACGGACAGACAGATGGACCGACATTAGCAAAAAAGAAATCTGCGGTCAACTCTAAGAAAATTTCACCAAGAAACCATGGGTCTACAATGAATTCCTAGTCCGCTCAAATCGACTTCAAATATTTATGTTATATTTTCCAAAAAAACCAGTTAGAAAGTCGGTGAAGCCTGACTATAACATACTCTGTAGCCCCAAAGTTTGTATTTATCTGATAAATTTTAGATAGAAGCCACACAAGGTGATAAAGAAGCTATAAAGTGTGTCAAGTGCTGCCCAGCAAAAAAATTTGTTTTGCTTATAACTTGACCATCGTTCGTCCGATCTTCATCATTCCTTTGGCGAAGCGATAAATTATCTTGATTAGAAAATATCTCTAGGAGGTACAAACCATCTATCTGACAATCTGTAGGAGATATGAGGTTTTTTCTAAATTGCGTGACACCCTTATATGTTTAAAATAATGGACGGCACGCCATTAATGTTTTTAATAAAAACCTGAACGGTTTCCCTATTAAAAACAAACAAACTGAAATAATCTGTGTATTTCTCAACTTTGGAGCCAGAGTTATCACTGAACGAAGTTCAGACTCTGGCAACAGCCAAAGACATAAATAGTAGGGATGTCAAAATATCGATATCGAATACTTGTTGAATAAATTTTTGGTGTGTATTTTTGTTAGTTTCGGCCACAAAAATGGGGGTTTTCTGAAGGCATTCTCTTGGATATTACTAGTATTACTGATGCCACTAATATCCAAAAGAATGCCCTTAAGAAACCTTCCTTTTTGTCCAAAAACCAAAAAAAAGTATTCATTAAAATATCGTCAAAATGTATTCAATATCGATATTTCGACAACCCGAATAAATAGGCAGTTATAGTTAAAAACATCATTTAGTCGGACACACCTTCACAACCACGGCATACTTTCAGGCTGACGACTTCATATCAGAAAAGTCGGGGCTTGAATTTGCAAATGGGCAATTACCAACTCTTTATTCGGCGTATCGTTGAATAAATAATTTATTTTTAATTTTTATCAAAGCTGCAAACCGGTCCTGAACCGAACCCCTTAAAACCGGTTCGGTTCGGGTTTTGTGGGTCGGACGAACCGGACCATGAACCGAACCCTTAAAATTTTTGACTCCTCGAACCTGAACCCGAACCGGACCACTTTTTCTAAAAATTAGGTTCGGTTCACAAACTTAAACAGATAATATTGGAAATCTATAGAAATATTAGTAAAACGATTGTGCTTTGAATTAAGCTTGTATGACTTTTTATATAAATTGTTTACTAGATAATTTGGAAGGAAACCATTTGAATGAAAACGACACTGCTTTGAACATAAGGTTAAATTCGATTATTCTAAGCCACTTGATCTAGTAACCGAGCATACTTTTTTAACTTCACAAATGTACATTAGGCCGGGCTTTTCTCCATACGATTTTGCAAATGTTAAGATCTTTGCACAACATGGATCAAAAAATTTAGTTTATTTCATAGAGAATTTATCAAAAATATAAAATCAGATATTTTGAGTTTTGATGGCCTCTTCAAGGTTTTAAAACTTCCAATATCCCCTATCTATCACCGTCGACAAAAGCAAATATGGTTTGGGCTGGAGAACTACGCATTAAATGACAACTGCATAGCGAATAAGAAATGCAACTAAGAAGAATGCAATCTTAATGAAGGTTGCTCATGTAAATCATAAGCGTTTCTTGATTTGCACGATGACGAAGTTAGCTCAATGAATTTCCAGAGGAGTCCAAATTTACAGTTCGTTGTGCTGCACACACCTTAAATGCAGTATTTAACTATTTTTTTAAGGAAGTTCAGATTGGCATTAATAGAGTTCGCACACTGAATAAGAAACTCTGTACTCACACTATTTTAAATCTTTTGCATAGAGAAAATTTAAAATTAAAACTCATCCTTCAAAATGTGCGAACGCTTACTAACTCTCAAAGATTTTCGCATTCAGAGTTCTTTCTTAAAGAGAGTTTTCCAAATTCAACTTTAAATGACTCAACGTCTGATTGCGAGGAAAAAAATTTTATGATACAAATAGAAAGCAGTAAACAAATATCATATATAAATGATGTTATAGATTCGTTTGAAACTTGTACAAGAGAAAATACATCGACAAATGTTTTAAAATTTTGGAAAAGTCAAAAAAACGAGGACTTAAGAAATATAGCTTTGACTGTACTTCCTGTTCCAGCAACGCAGGTATCAGTTGAACGAGCCTTTCAACACTAAAGTTTGTTCTTTCTGATCTAAGAGCTAGTATAGGTGAAGAGCTCCTAGAAGATATAATTCTTATTAACTTTAACTAAGCAGTTCTCACATGTTGGAAATGTCAGCTAAAGAATTGAATAATTAAAATTGCTTTATTAAAAAAAAAAAAAATATTATTTTAAACAATAAGTAGTAATAAATGGAAAATATTTTGTTAGTTTCAAGTAAACCGAGGTTCGAACCAGAACCTTGGGTTCAGGGAACCGGTCCACGAACCGAACCTTAGACTTTACAACGGGTTCGAACCTCCGGACCGAACCTTCTGCAAAATATTAGAGGTTTGCAGCCTTGATTTTTATATTATTTTTTTCTGAATGAACAATGTGTCGAGCATATTGTGTGCAAATTTGAAGTCAATCCGAGTAAAACTAACCCCCCCTTAAAAAAGTTCAGGCACAGCTGCCCCCACCTTTTCGGAAAGCTGGCTACGCCCTTGCTTAAACATACCTTCTTAAAAAATTCTAGAGGTTTGCAGCCTTGCTAAAAAACTCAATGGTTCTAGATCTATTGTTGTGGTGAACTAATAAGATGTGCAATCGTGATTGCTAATTTTTGTGATTGTGATGGCTGAAAAAAACAGAAAAATTAATCTGTTTTTTTTAATTAATACAATAACTCTGACGGATTTTTACCTAAAAATTTTATTAAAGCGTTCAGCATAAGCCAATCAACTTTTTCTGATGGATAATGTTATATTTTAGTTTTTTCTATACATTCCTTTTCCATTGTGAGAGTTTCGATAATAAAAAAAATATCCGTTTAATCTATTTTAATAACTTTTGACAATTTGATATTATTTATGTTGTATATTATTATGTTGTATCATTATGTATATATGAAGAAAAATGATATTTGACAAAATGTCAAATTAACCAGCTCAAATGAAAATTATATGGATCTTATTTTTTTTCTGTTGAAGAGTCCTACAGTCCAAAAGTCCAACAGTTTCATTGATCTGCTGGATCTGCATCAGAACATTTATCGTAAGCATACCCTGGTGGCCATTGGCTCCCACGACTTGGATACCTTACAGGGTACCCTTCAGGTACAAGGATTTGGCTCCAAAGGAAATCAAATTCGAACCGCTTAATCAAACTCAGGAGATGACTCGCCTGCAGTTAATTGACATCTATGCCACACATGCCCAGCTTAAGCTATATGGTCCAGACGCTCACTTCGTCTCTTATCCAGAGCTAGCCGTACGCTGGAAGAAAATTTCGGTGAACCGTGCCAACGCCTATGTGGGCATAATTGAGCCGGCTTCCAAACTGGCTGACATGTTAACCAGCATGTACTTAGATTGTACACCCAGAGAAAAAACAAGCCTTGATATCAAGCAGTTTTGATATCAAAAGTACGGTAAGACGGAATATTCTTGGATCCAAGCCGAAAATACTGAAATCAAGTACGAATTTCTGAGACGTTCGAAGTCAAGATTTATTGTCTCCTCCTATGCAAGCAGTTTTCGTTTTAAAAAATCAAGAAAAAAATCTAAATTGAAGCCGATTTCTGTCTCGCCGATTAGTGCTAGATTTCTCTGGGTGTATAGATTCACTCAGTGCGACATCATGTGATCTATGCCTTCAAAGTTTATGAAGACATAGCTATTTTGTTTGGCTATAACAAATGGCATTAACAAACAGAGATGCAAACCGGTTCTGAACCGATCCGGTTTTGAACCGAACCGAACCGCTTTTTTCGCTCGTGAACCGAACCGTAAACCGAACCGGTGTGTTTTCAAAAATGCTGAACCGAACCAAAAACCAATAATTAAAATGGTTCGGTTCGGTTCACTTCAGCTAGGTATTGAGTTACTTGCGAGTATTGAACAAAATCAGCAATTAGCTTTAAAATATTACGATAATACTTGGAAAAGCAAAGTTGATATTCATTCAATTCCATAAAAAACTAATATATAGATTGTTATCGTTTACCAAAAGATTATTAAATATTTGATTACACAGTGTTACAGCGAAAATATACTTTCGAAATGACCTACCCCACGCTGTAGAGCAGGTCGAGTATAGCATTTCCTCATACTTGGTTTTCTCCTAACACCCCCAAAATCTGAAGTTATGGTCCAAAAACCGCTTTTTGCTGTTGTACCTCACTTAAATAGATATAACTCGCGAATGGACCGTCCGATTGTTCATATCCTTATCAATTCCGGTAGCGACGAGAGGAATCTAATACATTTTTATCAATGGTTTGACTAAATTAACGCGTTGGCTGAGAAATGCGGCTTACAGATCTGGCATTTTCCTTTTTTTTTTGAGAAATTTGTACTTTGACCATCACAGGTTTTACTATTTTATTCTATGCGATTTTTTTCTTAAAATTTATTATAAAAGCCCATTTAATTCTCCGTTGAACGGTTGTTGTCCCAATGAACTTGGATACCGTTTGACGAAGTTATGCGCGCATTTCTAAGTACACCTCGACAATATAGTATTTTTTTTAGTCTGCCAACTTATTTTTGACAACCTTAACATAGGTGCCCCCTACAAGTATGCTCTATTTTTCTTTGGCGCCAGATTCAAAAAATATTTTTAAATTCTTATATAAATAAAAATTTTCATGTTTCACAATTTTTGGGCCAATAAATATGAGAAAGGTGAATCGCTAGCATGGATCAATTTTTGACTGTGATATGCGACACTAACTCGCTTATTCTTTCATCAAAATAATTTTAAATTTTAATTTCATGTACAAGAGTATCTAACTCTGACTGGTGCATTTTGTAGAGTCTGCAGATGTGTTCTCCAACTTAAGCTAACTCTAAATGTTAACTGTGGGCTGTAAGGGTCTTCAAGGGTCTTCGGTGCCAAAGGCAAACGCCAGAAAGAATATATATTCTTAATCAGCACTAAGAGCCGAGTCGAAATAGTCATGTCAGGGCACCTCATATAGGCATATATGCCCTCTTAAACTCTGTCGTTGTTAATCTTATATATTTTTAATCTGATCTGAAAGGTTTGGTCAAAATCACTAACCGTTGAAGCGAGCTTTTTCAAGTGTATTTAAACTCCGGCACAAACGAGGTTAGCTTTGCTGTCTCTTTTGTTTTTAATATTGGTTCCACTGCAAATTGGGAAATACATCATATCTCCCAGAGATTAAACAAAGGGCATTAAAAGGACGTATATAGTATTTATTTTCAATGGTTTACAAAATGTATGTTGAAGTTTCCTTTTTGGAAGTAAAGAGAAGTAAAGGTACTAATACACAGGCCAACAAAATGATCAACTTTGTGAGGTGCAGCCCTGTTGATTTAAAAATATGATAAGTTTATGCTCACTGATTCCAAAACTGATTTCGGTTTAACTCCATCAGCTCTTGTTTCCAAGATATGGCGGAAAACGAAATAGTTGAATTTTTGGCACTCTAGGATTTATGGAGGCCACACTAGGCATAAATATGTGAGTTTATGAGCTCCTCAATGCATTTTTAAAAAATCAAAGGCGCTACATAAGTACAGCGGCCTCTAAAAACAGACATTTTTCGATTTATAGCATTTTTATCAAAATAAATCAACCCCTTCAGGTCAGCGCGGAAACAGACAGACAGACAGGCTTAATTGACTCAGCTCGTCATGCTGGTCAAGAATATACATATATATTATACTTTATGTGGCCGAAGATGATGCCTTCTTAGCGTCGAAAACCTCTAGCTCTTACCGTCTTTGACAGACAGACCGCTGGTCCTGTAGATAGAAGGACATGACTATTTCGACTCGGCTCTTAGTGCTGATTAAGAATATATATTCTTTCTGGCGTTTGCCTTTGGCACCGAAGACCCTTGAAGACCCTTACAGCCCACAGTTAACATTTAGAGTTGGCTTAAGTTGGAGAACACATCTGCAGACTCTACAAAATGCACCAGTCAGAGTTAGATACTCTTGTACATGAAATTAAAATTTAAAATTATTTTGATGAAAGAATAAGCGAGTTAGTGTCGCATATCACAGTCAAAAATTGATCCATGCTAGCGATTCACCTTTCTCATATTTATTGGCCCAAAAATTGTGAAACATGAACATTTTTATTTATATAAGAATTTAAAAATATTTTTTGAATCTGGCGCCAAAGAAAATAGAGCATACTTGTAGGGGCACCTATGTTAAGGTTGTCAAAAATAAGTTGGCAGACTAAAAAAAAATACTATATTGTCGAGGTGTACTTAGAAATGCGCGCATAACTTCGTCAAACGGTATCCAAGTTCATTGGGACAACAACCGTTCAACGGAGAATTAAATGGGCTTTTATAATAAATTTTAAGAAAAAATCGCATAGAATAAAATAGTAAAACCAGTGATGGTCAAAGTACAAATTTCCCCAAAAAAAAAGGAAAATGCCAGATCTGTAAGCCGCATTTCTCAGCCAACGCGTTAATTTAGTCAAACCATTGATAAAAATGTATTAGATTCCTCTCGTCGCTACCGGAATTGATAAGGATATGAACAATCGGACGGTCCATTCGCGAGTTATATCTATTTAAGTGAGGTACAAAAGCAAAAAGCGGTTTTTGGACCATAACTTCAGATTTTGGGGGTGTTAGGAGAAAACCAAGTATGAGGAAATGATATACTCGACTAGCCCAACAATATGTACTGGGTCTCGTGAAAAGTATGTGCAGATTTTTTTTTTTTTGTAACACTGTGTTATTTATCAGGAAAGTCAACTTAAGCATAGCTCGAATAGTTTTAGAACAAGTGTCATAAGAATGAACATTTTCCACATTGGAGTTTGTTTTACCAGACTTGAGAGCCAATATTGATGAAAATTTGATAGGAGATATATTATTATTAAGTTTTAAATAAAATTCCATTACATTGAAGTTAATTTAAGTCTTTTAAGATCTATTTTATTCCCTGTGGTTTTGAAAACCACATATACAAAGTACAACAAAACTGATCAAATGGAAATGTCAAATTTGAGTGTATTAAAAATGAAATGTTTATTATATAATAAGGTGTATTACTCACATCGAAGTCGATTTCCAGAAACCTCTAGAGATTTTCGTCTGAACGATTTGATTTTGATGGAACTAATCTAGGAGGTCTTTATAAGAGAAATGATAAGAATAAGGTCGACTACTAGATCATAGGTCAGTAAAAACTGAAGTATTAAATCTACTTGGCCTTGAGCAGTCGGTTTCAAATCGCTGAACTTTTGTCATCTAATTTAGTAGCATGTCAAATTTGTAGGACTTCACATGCAGGAATTCAGTTTATTTTGATCTGCTTGGCTTTCATTAGTTGATTTTAAACCGTCAAAGTTTCTAAACAACATCAAGTGACCAAAGGTTTTCGTCACTTGATATGTAAAGTTGCAGGATTTCAAAACGAAATGAGAACGTTTATACATACTACGTTTATACACACAAAATTTTTTGTGATAAATGCCCTTTAAAGTATGCTATGTTTCTGAAAATACTTAATTGAGAATAATATCTATTCTTTTTAGGCTAAAAAGTAAATTATTTTTTATACCTTTAACTGGTCCGACAGTTTTTGTGAATATTCCGTGTGGATTGTGTATGATTCTGCCATATCTGACTACAATGTCTACGTATTGATAATTATAAAATGACACAAAGCATACTTTGAAGGGCATTACTCACAATAAATTTTGTGTGTATAAACGTAGCAACAGATACAGAACGTTTATAAAGATGATATTTTCAACTTGGCTACTAAGTTAACAAAAATCCTTTTCGCTGTTGGTGATCGATTCAACATTCCAGCAAGTTCTGGCCAGTAAATATTTTACTAAGTCACACTCCGTGTACTCCTTGGGCATTAATTTGTTAACCAAATATTGTGATAATGGACACCTTACGAGGGCACAAGTTAGATTCAACATAAAATTTTCATCAATACAGTTCAAAACGAAGAAATTTCGTTGATTGAAGTAGCAACATTAATAATAAGGGCCTGTTGCAAGCGGCACAGTTTCATCCTAATGAAGAACGATGCAGCTGTCCCAAGTGATGAATATGAAATTTCCCAAGAACCAGAGTTAAATGATTATTTAAAGCAACATCATTAACGATCATCTGATGCATCTCGCAAAAAAATGCAATTGAAAAAATTCTAAAGAACTATGAAAAAAATTATTAACAAGTGAGAAAGTCGGTCAAGCCCGACTATAATATACTCTGTACCTAGAGTAGGAGCTGAATGCAGTGCTGCTGCTGCGCTCATCCCTAAGTTTCTCTCGCTCTCTCTCGTTCTCTCTCTCTCTCTCTAACATTCTGCGACGTTGGTTGTGAATGGTTGGGAGGGGGTGGCGGGGGGTGATTCACTTATTTGCTTATAACTTGAGAACCGCTCATCTGATCTTTATCATTTCTTCGGCAAATCGATACATATTGCTAATGATATAATAAACCAATTTTTTTTTGGCGCTTAGATTTGATTACATTTCTCCATGGCCACTCTGACACCACGCATTCATCCAATAGTGGTTTAGTCTGGTAGCAACGTGCACGTTGATAACTGGCCTCTGCTTTTTATACACTTGAAAAGTGTATTATAATTTTGCCCAGAAGTTTGCAACGCATAGAAGGAATCATCTCCGACGACATAAAGTATATATATTCTTGATCAGCAGGACGAGCTGAGTCGATTAAGCTTTGTCCGTCCGTCTGTCCGTCCGTCCGTCTGTCCGTCTGTCTGTTTCTACGCGAACTAGTCCCTCAGTTTTGGAGCTATCGAGCTGAAACTTTGCGCAGAGTCTTCTTTTTACTGCACGCTGCTAATATGTCGGAACCGACCGGATCGGATGACTAGTTCTTGTAGCTGCCATACAAATGTTCGTTCGGAAAATGGGTTTTACTAAAAAAAACTGTTTTGCTCTCAATATAACTGCTCTCAAACACGGTCATGGGTAATATGTAATGTTTTTAAGCTGATTTGCGAAGTTTGGTCGAAGTCGCTAACCGTTGAGACAAGCTATTTCAAGTGTATCAAAACTTCGGTACAGACGAACCTAGCTTTGTCTTTCTCGTTTTGTTTCAGTTTAAATTTTTTCTTTAATAAGCTAGGTAGGTATTTCCGGCTAGCCCCATGTAGGGGGCTTCACATAGACCTTACCGACCTTAGTGAGAATGGGTGCTTTTTTGGGGTACCATTTTCCTTGGAAATCCTGGAGGATCTTTGACGTTTTGGCAAATGCCAATTGTTGTTTGGGGGAACTCTTTGCCGCCTCTTCCAGATAGAAAAACTGAGGGGTTCCAGAGTTTCTGCTCCTGGTTTCTTTATTTAAATATCATTTGCTTTTTTTTTTCAATTGCTTACTTATTCTCTATGGGTGTATCCATTTTAAAATGTCAAGTGTCAAATGTTTTTTTAATTCTTCAGACTCCTTTGCATACTTTGAAGGGCATTACTCACAATACATTTTGTGTGTGTAAACGAAGTAATAAATTGCGTTGAAAATAGCGCACTGTTT
Source organism: Lordiphosa stackelbergi (assembly GCA_018904235.1). Lineage (NCBI taxonomy): Eukaryota > Metazoa > Arthropoda > Insecta > Diptera > Drosophilidae > Lordiphosa > Lordiphosa stackelbergi. The sequence continues at coordinate 24,740 of JAEIFU010001034.1, forward strand.
AGTCGGCAATTTGCTAAAATAAGTCTCAGTGCACGCTACGCCAATACACAGGTTATTACAATTTTAGAAAATTTCTGGCACTGTGTAATTAAATAGTATTATTTTATTGAAAGTTTTTTTTAAGCAATCGATTTAAAATTTAATCCAACATTAATATATGCACATAAGTGAAATTTCTAAATGTCTGAGGTCAGTGAAACTTGACTCCTGTGCCAAGTATGTACCCGTGCTTTTGACGGGTTCATAAAGTTCATCATCAGAATGTGTTGCATGGTTCAGCTCCTGTCAAATTCCTAGCCAACTGATTGCGTGTTCATCTGTCTAGCTCTCTGTCAGTCAGAGACGAGCATCATCAACATGTGGCGCAGGCATTCGCCAAAGCAGTAGCAGTCGTAAAGGAATCTTTTCCTCTCGAGCTCCAATACTCGTCTCATCGGTGGGGAGACTGTGATGGAATATGCTGTTCATTTCTTTGGGCTGCTGCTTTATGGCTGAAGAAGATTGTACCACCGCCCCCTCCCCGGTCTCCTTTTCCTGAGTCCATGTTGTTCTGTTTTGCTTGTTGTTATACAAAGAAAATTAAATAAAAACAACTGCAGGCCACAAAGCAAGAATGAATTTGGTGTTGTGAATTTAAAAAATTGTTCATATCTACATAGACCTCGACTGATGCCTTGTTTTAGGCGCTGCCTGAAGACCCAAGGATTCCGCAACTGGGACAAGGAGGGAGGAGGCGCAATTTACATGCGACTTGTGCTGTAATTTGTAAGCAGCAGCAACCGCGTCGAAAGAAACTAGGAAATTTTCTTTGGACTCGCATCAACTGCAGCTTTCTCTTTATTTGAGCAGCCTTCCAGGCATTCGCTGTTTGCCTTGTGTGTTATATCACTTTGCTTTTATACATGAATTTATATTCAATTCGTTTTGGGGAACAAAAGCGAAATTCGCCGAGGGAATTTGCATGCGACATTCAGCCACTTCCCATTTGCCAATTCAATTTCAGTCAGCGTCAACTTTTCCCATGAATGATAATTGAGTTCTTATATTTGTTGTTGTTGGTCGCCTATTAGAGCATGCTTTATATGGCCCTGGTCATTGTTTGCATTGGCAAAAAAGTTTGGTTGTGGTTCACGCATTGCTTATTGTGCAGCATGACAAATGAAATTTCGAAAACGTGAAGGCTTTAGAAATTAGTTTTTGCCGTAAAACGCGTCTTTAAAATACGTCAAAATAGCAGTACATATGGATTAACTGTGCGCTCTGGGAGATTGGTTCTATCCTGACCTAATTACTGTTAGTTTTATGTACAATATATGGCCAACCTATTATTCACTTGGCCATAGCCATGTTTTACAGCACCAGGGCGGTGCTGTATCTAAATTTGCGAGTAGAGCATATAATAAGAGTGAATAATTTTATTATTTTTCAATTTTGGTTTTAAAATTGGAAATTCATATGGATTCGGAATACCCCTTAAATCAAGCGGCGCATTACAAAAGTAGACGTATATCTATAATATAATATATGTCTTAATACTTGTTTATACATAAAAGTGAGACGAGGCGTCAAGTCACATTTAGCGTCAGAAGTCATATATACATAAAAAGCAGGCGCTTATAATATTAAATCATATGTACCATTAGATTTACACGGGACAGGTACTTGAAGGTCGCCATCATACGGTGGGTGCCGCTCAAAATGCATCGTGTTCGACAATATATTTTCATATTTTATACGCATGCATTTGGTGAAACCACCCTTGTGCCCAACGCAGGCAATTAAAATGTATTGATGTGTCCTTACTCACACATTGTTAATTAAAAATATAGATAAGGAAAATATCTTAATAAAAAGAAACCTCATCCGCCAGAGTGAATAAGTTCAAATTCAAACTTACAACAGTGCTCATTAAAGGTGTATTGTTCTATACAATACTTTTCCATTGATACATAACATATCCTAGAAGGATCAATATTAAAATTAAGAAAATCTTACTTCGATTCATTGCATCGCTTACTAACTTCCTGTAAAATACTCTGTAACTGCGAAATTGAATGCTCAGTGTTTCCGTCCCAGAGTTAATGTAAGTATGCAAGTTCGATAGCATTATTGATGCAAACTGGCTGTGAACCAAACCAAAATAAACCAAACCGGTGACCTCTGAAAACACCGAAAACCATCCGAAAACTGCACGCTTACTGAAGTCGTTCTGGCCTCATCAGACCTTATGGTATAATTATATGTGGTATAAGTTATACTAACTGTATATCCAGCGTCGCCCGGGTACTTTGCATTCATTCCGAGAATTAAAATATTTCTGAAATGTATATTTCTGAGCTGGTTCGGCTTACTTCATTGTACCAGCCTACAAATCAAGTTAAGCAATTTCTACATAGAGAAAAAATATTCAAAAGCTACACGGAAATGTAGAATTTCTACACGTTTCGACCGGGTTTTTCAACCCACTATTTTTGTGTAGCTTTTCTACACGCCGCGTGTGGCTTTCTGAATTCTAAACGCCACGTGCAGCTTTTCTACACGCCGCGTTCAGTTTTTTTTTATTTCAAAAGTAATGGGTTGAAAATCCCGGTCGAAACGTGTAGAAATCCTACATTTTCGTGTAGCTTTTGGAATTATTTTTTTTACAAATTTATATTTTTTTTACTTACTCTGGTAGATTTGAAATCCCGGCCCCTTGGACTGCAACACGATTGGAATGATGTTTTAGACGTCTCCGCCACGTAACGCGTGTAAGGCAAGGCCTCTATGACATTGCTTGTATTTAATCTGCTAAAGGCAAAATCCAATATTTGCTTGCTTGTAATTCTCAAGTTCTAATTCAACGCAATCGCTATTTATGTACGGGCAACAGAAATTTGCACACGTTTCGTGAAGATTTTCAAAACGCAGCGTTTAGATTTTGTAAATCTAAACGTGCATTTAGAAATCCCACACGTCACGTGTGACAACCAGCTAGCTAAACGAAAAATATAAGAATTCAGTACTGATGTAGAGCTACATTTTTCGTTTAGAATTTCCACACGCACGTGTAGGATTTCAATATCCAAACGTTAATGTAGAAAATCTAAACGTCCGTGTGGTATTCAGATTGCTGCATGAAATATGTAGAATTATTTGGGGAAATGAACTGATTTTCTAATGTCGTGTAGACTTTGCCTTTGCACACGCAGCATTTAACTTTTCTACATTTGGAGTTAGATTTTTAATTCCTACACGTCGCATGTAGCTTTTCCACACGTCCCGTGTGGCTTTTTGAATTCTACACGCAGCGTGTGCAATTTAACAGGGTGAAATACGTTGCGTTTAGGTTTGACGTTTCTACACGCGCCGTGTAGCCAATTTTGTTTTCTCTGTGTAAGATATGGCTTTGAACTAAAGCTCAAAACCTCTGAGATTGTGGAGAAAGCTCGGCTTGGGGCTGTAAATCCAATTTTTATACTCGTAGAGAAAAAAGGGTATACTAAAGTCGTGCAAATGTATGTAACAGGCAGAAGGAATCATTTCCGACCATATAAAGTATATATTTTCTTGATCAGCATCAACAGCCGAGTCGATTTAGCCTTGTCCGTCTGTCCGTCCGTCCGTCTGTCTGAGAACCAAGTGAACCAAGTTCCCCCCCCGCTACCACCCCTCCCACCTTAAAAAATTTTGCTTACTTTTCCGATTGTCACACTAAGGAAAGCGGGAACACTGTTAAACATGTTTTTTCATGAGTAACGGGTATATCGAAGTCGGTTAGAGCCGATTTTAACTTACGCTCTCGTTTTTTTATGTAGGTGGGTCATTCATCACATCACGCAGATCGAACGTCTATATCATATAGCTGCCATAGGAATGCTAAATTTGGTCCACAACAAAATGCAATTAATCATAGCATTCGTATGGCAGCTATATGATATAGACGTCCGATCTGCGTGATGTTGACATTTTTGAAAAGCTTGATGTATACAAAGCCCACGTGCCAAGTTTTAGTCACATAGCTTTGAAACTGACTGCGCCGCATAGCATTCTTTAAGGGCATCTTTTTATTTGTTTATAACTTCAAAAACTCATAATTTTTAAACTATAAAAGTCTCCACCTTTTTTGAGAACACCAAAATTTAATGCATATATTTAGGGCAATAAATTGTTTATCCTTAGAAGCTATATCATGGTGGTTAACACTTAGACAAAATTATAAATAATTTTTAGCAACAATTATTTAGTATTATTAAATAATTTAGAAATCTATAAAATAATAATTTGAGTAGATACAGTAAAGTACGTTTAACCAATATAAACTTGAATGCTGTCCGATAAACCAAACCTGAGAAATACCGTTTTTGAAAAACCCTATTTTTCCATTTTTACAAGTTATTTTAACAAAAAAACAAATAAAATTTGTGCAAAACACGCAAATTACGTTTTGGTGGGCATGTCGGAATCTAAAAATGAAAAATAAATTTTTTTTTTTGACTGTTCGGTTTATAAAAGAATGACCCATATACGACGTACATTGTACGTATATAATATACGTATATTTATTGTTTACAAACTAAAAAAAGCTAAATAGCGTAAACCATTAAACTGAAACAAACTCGCTATTTGGCATGATTTGGCGTGGACCACTTTACCGATTCAGTCGAAATTCTCGTTCGGGTTGTATCCCCTTACAACACATGTGTGACATTCCTGCAGGTGCCTATTCAAGTTTGTAAAATAAGTCCCTTAAAAGAACGGTCACAAATATTACACTTTGTCCTCTTTTCTTCCGAGTCTAAAACAAACGAGTGCGTTAGTTAAAGTCGGCTCTAACCGACTTCGATATACCCGTTAAACAAAAAAAGCTGGTTTGGATGCATAGATTCTCAAAGAGAACAACATTGCTTGGGATTACTCAAAAAGGCTATTGCTCAAAGTATTAAAACCGACGAAATATATGACGAAGCCAAAGAAAACTTATGCTGTACTATGTTCTTCATACTTACTCATCCGTGGTTCGGGGTTAAGCATGCTACAATATCGCCTTGAAAGGCAGTTTCGTAAGCATTTAGCGGTTTTGTTACCATGGAGATCCGTTAGCTGCGAATTGCGCTTATGCATTAATCCTGGCATCATTTCCGTTTGGTTGAAGGAAAAGTTTGTTTGGCAATATAACGTTTTCTGTTCCTCTTTGGTATTTTTTTGCGATATAATTATTTGTCAGTAACGGATCTTGACTATATTTTGTACTATTGGTCACCAATGGTATTAACCGCTGATTAATATTGTCATAATCATGTTTTTATACCCGTTACTCGTAGCGTAAAAAGGGTGTACTAAAGTCGTGCAAATGTATGTAACAGGCAGAAGAAATCATTTCCGACCATATAAAGTATATATATTCTTGATCAGCATCAACAGCCGAGACGATATAGTCTTGTCCGTCTGTCCGTCCGTCTGTCCGTCTGTCTGTATGAACGCCTAGATATCAGAGATGGTAAGAGATAGAGGTTTGACATGTATGGGACAAATGCTTCTTTAATCTGCACGCAGATCAAGTTTGTTTCAAATTTTGGCCACGCCCCTTCCCGCCCCCTCAATTTAAAAAAAAACCTTATATCACCGACGATTCGTACTTTTTAGACATAGTTAGTAATTAGCAAAATGAATCGATTTGCCGAAGAAATGATAAAAATCGGATGAACGGTTCTCAAGTTATGAGCAAAACAGTGAACCAAGCCCCTCTCCCGCTACCACCCCTCCCACCCTAAAAAATGTTGCATACCTTTCGGATGGTCACACTAAGGAACGCAGGAGCACTGTTAAACATGTTTTTTCATGAGTAACGGGTATATCGAAGTCGGTTAGAGCCGACTTTAACTTACGCTCTCGTTATATATGTAGTTGTGTGTGGTCATTTCGGGGCTTAAAAATCAGTTTCTTAGGCATTTAACGATGTTGATAACATGGCGATCTATTATCCATGAATTGTGCTTATACATTGATCCTGGCATTATTTTCCTCTTAATTGGCATTAACGTTTTTCATTCTTACTATTTTTTTTTAGACTTTTTGACCTTCTTTTCGCGATTTATATAGTCGTCAGTCACGGTAAATAGGTTTAAGTAACTCACCTACCACAAAGCCTGTAATTTATATCGTGATACGGAGTGTACCTAACTAAAAATCATATGCTAATAAAATCAACTTTGCAATGGTTGAATTTAGTCAAGTTGAATATTCAATTCAATATTTAGTCATGAATAAAATTCAATCATTCTAAAAAATGATTTTTAGTCATGAATAAATTTCAATCATTCTAAAAAGTTAAGTTAATCAACTATTAGTCTTCAACTTTCAATCAAGTTAAAAAAATCCCCACTCTGTCTTCGAGTAACGGGTATAATAATAGGGGGAAGCTAAATTCGGCTCGACCGACGTTTATATACCCCTGGAGCATGATATATGCCTGCCTGTTTGTTGTTATTGAAAACAAAAAAGTTTTCCATACTAACTTTTTTTTACACCTATCTTTTGTATGGCAGCTATTAGGCCCCTCCCACAGGATTCAGCCACTTTAAGCCAGAAGGTGCTGCAGAAGGCGGCCTAGAGGGCTCCTCGAGAGTCATTATTAATTGGACGTGGCACTCGACCGCTGCCACCAATCTCTGGCGAAATCTCGGCCTGAGGTGTGCTGCTTGTTGAGGCTACGTGTTGCCTCTGTGAGCTTACTCATTATTTTGGTGCGGTCCAGAAAGCTGTGCGTTTGGTCTGCTCCAAACAACCGGCTACCACTGCAATTTTGCTCTCGGCCAGCGTTCCCACTTGCGGGCCACAAAAGTGTGTGCTGCCAGATTGTGTGCTGTTGAAGATCCTTGCAAGCATTTCCCTGCATATAGTGAGATCTGGATTGTGCTGACTGCAGGGATAATACGTTAATTGTACTGCCACGTAGTAGTGAAAGTGTTATCATAGGAGAAAGTGTTGTCCTCTTAGTGAAAGCTTTCGCAACCGCAGAATCCGATATAAAGTTTTTTCCAAAACAAATAGTTTTCAGTAAGGCGCATTTATAATTCTGAGAAAGTCTGAACGCTACTATAATAATTTTTCTTGATATATGCAAAAACGAGATACATGAGAGTTTAGTATTCAAAGTGAATGTAAAACTGTACAAGCCCAGCAAACATTTTTTATCGCAGAAGATAAGAATGCGATTCTTCCAGTAGGTGTCGCTTCACTCTGGCGATATCGCATATCTATCGCATTCTCATCTCCCTTCGGGAAGAAATGTGTCACTCTGCGACACTTCTTAGAGGAGAGAAAGCGTTTCTTCTGGGAGATACGAAAAAGTCTCTTCTCAGGGATAAGAAAGCGTTTCACACAAAAAAAAAAAATAAAAATTTGTGCGCGCTGCTAGCAGCTTACAACCTGCTGACTGCTGCTGCTGCTTGCCTGTTCCTCTAAACATCGAATTACTTACTTACCCTGAGGGGATTGGAACTTGGTACCCTTGGACTGAAGACACAATGGAACTGAAGTATTAGACGACTGTGCTACGCCGCGCATCTCAGTCTAGGCAACTAAAGGGTTACTTGTAATGAATCTATTTGAAAGCATTCACCCATAAGTGCCTGCTAGCAATTCTCAAGTTCTTATTTATCACTTTGACCATTTAAATAGGGCCATAGAAATTGATGCCACATATCGCCAATTTAACCCTTTTATGTTAAAAATGCGACACCTTATGGGTTTTGTTTTTGTAAATCGCCAAACTATCATCAGACTCTCATCTCAAACTATCGCCAAACTCACTTTTTGACGAGGGAGATAAGGAACCCGACAAAATGTTTGCAGGGAGTATACGTAAGAGAGTTATCTACGTATGCATGTAGAGTGCAAAAGTATATGAAATACGTGCTTGGTATTCGCTTTCAAGTTAAACTTACTAGTTTGAATACACATACTACTACATGGTGCAACAATCAATTGAATCGTTTTCCCAGCTTTAAGGATAAACCTGAAACACATCCAGCTACCTCGGGGGCCTTCGACGGATCTGATGGGTGAGTCTTGACATGAATACATATATTTGATTTTTCCACCATATTAAGGAGAATCAACGCAAGTTTATCCAAGTGCTGTGCTTAAAGAAAGAGAGAACGAATAGCTGTTCGATGGTCATCCGCCTATGGCAGTAATATACACACCTGATCTGATGGTGGACGCCGATAAGAAAGTTACCTGATACCATCTTAAACCATTACTTTTAGTGTGTACATAATAAATTAAAAAATCAAATAATTTTAGGTCATGTTTTAACCTCTTCGAAAAGCCTTCAAAGTTTTCACAAATATTACGTATACGACACGTTCACCGAATCGAAAACTCCGTATCATTTTAAAAGTTGTCAAATTTGAGCTATTATGGACGATTCGCTAAACTCAAGACACCGCTCCGTGGAGACCGTTTTGAATCGATAAAAGAGATAGAGCCCGAAACGAACAAGGAATTGAAGCCTTTACCGGAAGAAGACTGCAGAATGTTTATAAAATTGTAAAAAAACATTGGTACAAATGTAATGCAGACGGCAGAGACTACTTTCAGGGGAATGAAATGAATTTACAAAAATAAATATATATAAAGGTATAGTATTCCTCATTATTTTTAGATCCTGAAAAAATGGGAATTATCAAGTGGACGATAGTCTATGTAAAAGCAGCGCATTGAAAATAGACTACTCGGAAGAACGGCTGCAACCGTGGTGCGCAGAACTTCAATTCAGTTCGTGTGGGAGTTCACCCTAAAACTAAAATTTTCTCAAAAAATTTTTTTGTTATGCCTTTTTTTCATGAAAACGCATCGTTTAAGAAGGTATCAGTATGGCGTTACATTTTTACATACATAAAATGTCCGACCTAAGGTACACACATCAACTCTGACTTTAAGGTAACAGAAAACAGTTTTATTCATTGTTTCAAACTTAAAATTTGTTCTCATTGGTTCTTAAACTATTTGTTTTTAATAAAATAAACTTAATTGTAACATAGGATAATAATATACCATAAAAGAGATCATTGTGTGTTTCAGATACGTTTTCAATGTGATCATGATAATAGGTACACTTCATGTGTTGGTAAGAAAAAAAATTTTAATTTCCATTTTGTGTTCTTTTTATACACTTGAAAAGTGTATTATAATTTTGTCCAGAAGTTTGTAACGCAGAGAAGGAATCATCTCCGACCACATAAAGTATATATATTCATGATCAGCATGACAAGCTGAGTCGATTGAGCTTTGTCCGTCCGTCTGTCCGTCAGTTTTGGAGCTATCGATCTGAAACTTTGCACAGAGTCTTCTTTTGACTGCACGCTGCTAATATGTCGGAACCGACCGGATCGGATGACTACTTCTTGTAGCTGCCATACAAATGTTCGTTCGGAAAATGGGTTTTAGTGAGAAAAACTGGTTTGTTCTCAATATTATCGCTCTCAAACACGGCCATGGGTAATATGTCATGTTTTTAAGCTGATTTGCGAAGTTTGGTCGAAGTCGCTAACCGTTGTGACAAGCTATTTCAAGTGTTTCAAAACTTTTTTTATTAGAAAATGAATGCTTTGCCAATTTCTTTTTTAGGTCTCCCCACAAGTTTTCAATTGGGTTAAGGTCGGGGGATTGGCTTGGCCGCTTCAGAACGTCAATTTTTTGGTCCTCAAAAAATTTAGATAACAGCCTTGATTTGCTCAAAGATACTCTGTAGTGGTCAAGGGTTTCTGTTGTTTTTTGTGGCCTTCCACGGGTTTCCTGTCTTGGTTTTCTTTCTAATGCATTTTTAACCAAATTATGAGACCTGTTCATTAATTTGGCGATGGCTCGTATGCCGGGAAGATTTTAAGCATATATAGGAATGATGTGATCCCGCGCGTACTCATTGTTTATTTTGACGTTATGGACGAAAAACAATCGATTTAAAGATTGTAGAAAATATAGACAATGGTAATAACACCTTAAATAAAAATAAAAAAACATAAAAATCCAAAATAATCATTAACAAAATATTTAACACAACCGCTCCTACTGGGACTTGATCCTCGGCCTCCACTCTTGTAAGCGAATGTGTAGTCCACTCTACCACGGCTGTTGTTACTCTCAGAGAGGAAAAATGTTAACAGTATTCCATGAGTACATTCTTAAATACGTTTTCGACACCACGTCTTGCTTAGTGCTAATAGCCGAGTTGTCTAACGTGACGTCGTCCGTGTGTTGTTTAGTCTTCGGAGGTCCAAGGCTCAAGTCCCAGTAAGAGGTAATACAAAATTTTTTTTAATGTTATCTTAAAATTAATTACAGTTTATATTCAAGTGGCTGGTGTGTGTGTGTCTGGTCGGGGTCGGTCAGTGTTTCTCAATCCACCCCCCCATCCTCCTCGTCCTACATAAAAACAATTTTTTTCAAAAGTCTTTAAGAATTAATCCCGAACGGATTGATTTCTGCCTTTCCGGGATCAACCCATTTTTAGTACCCTTTCGGCATGAATTGATCCCGGAAACCCCAAAAAAAGGATTATTTTTTTTTTTTTACTAACTGATTTCTTCTTTTTTTTTGTTTTTTTTTTTTTTTTTTTTTTTTTTTTTTTTTTTTCCCTTCCCGGCCCCCCCCCCCCCCCGGGGTTTATAAAAGGAGCTGCAAACCTCTAAAATTTTGCAGAAGGTTCGGTCCGGGGGTTCGAACCCGTTGTAAAGTCTAAGGTTCGGTTCGCGGACCGGTTCCTTAAACCCCTGAACCCAAGGTTCTGGTTCGAACCTCGGTTCGCTTGAACATAAAAAGATGGTTTCCATTTATTAATACTTTTTGTTTAAAATAATATTTTTTATTCCAATAAAGCAATTCTAAATATTAAATTCATTAGCTGACAAATACAACATTTAAGAGCTGCTTAGTTTAAGTTAATGAGCATTATATCTTCAAGGAGCTCTTCATCTATACTAGCTCTTAGATCAGAAAGAACAAACTTAAGTGTTGAAAAGGCTCGTTCAACTGATACCTGAGTTGCTGGAACAGCAAGTATAGTCAAAGCAATATTTCTTAAGTCCTCATTTTTTTGAGCTTTCCAAAATTTTAAGACATTTGTCGATGTATGTTCTCTTGGACAATTTTCGAATGAATCTATAACTTCATTTACAGACTTTATATTTGATATTTGATTATTGCTTTCTATTTGTTTCATAAATTTCTCTTCTTCGCAATCAGACGTTGAGTCATTTAAAGTTGAATTTTGAAAACTCTCATTAAGAAATTCTTTTTGGCGCTTTAGCATGTCTGCAATGTGCTGCTTTGCTATTTTTTTTTGGTCTGAAGTTAACAAAGTTTGAAATCTCTTGAGGTCTAAGAACACTGCAGCCAATATTGGTACTGAACTCATAATAGAAGAACGTTTATCGAGACACTTAGATAGCAATAAAGCATGTTTTGCAGAAGATTTTAGAACAATTGCTCGACATGAAAACCAAGCGTAATAAAAATCACTTGGTAGTAATTGCGAATCTTGCAGCTTTAAGGAAGTTTTATAAATTGGCTGCAGCAAATTACATATATTTTGAACTACGTTCCATTCAGAAGTTTTTAGGTGGAGCTCCTTCAAAGAACTCTTAATGCAAAAATCTTTAAGAGTTAGTAAGCGCTCGTACATTTTAAAGGTTGAGTTCCATCGCGTCACCAGTTCTCACAGTTACACTTTTTTTCAATTTTTATACACTTGAAAAGTGTATTATAATTTTGCCCAGAAGTTTGCAACGCATAGAAGGAATCATCTCCGACCACATAAAGTATATATATTCTTGATCAGCATGACGAGCTGAGTCGATTAAGCTTTGTCCGTCCGTCTGTCCGTCCGTCCGTCTGTCCGTCTGTCCGTCTGTCTGTTTCTACGCGAACTAGTCCCTCAGTTTTGGAGCTATCGATCTGAAACTTTGCACAGAGTCTTCTTTTTACTGCACGCTGCTAATATGTCGGAACCGACCGGATCGGATGACTACTTCTTGTAGCTGCCATACAAATGTTCGTTTGGAAAATGGTTTTTAGTAAGAAAAACTGTTTTGTTCTCAATATTACTGCTCTCAAACACGGTCATGGGTAATATGTAATGTTTTTAAGCTGATCTGCGAAGTTTGGTCGAAGTCGCTAACCCTTGAGACAAGCTATTTCAAGTGTATGAAAACTTCGGTACAGACGAAGTTAGCTTTGCCTTTCTCGTTCTATATGCAATAGATTTAAAATAGTGTGAGTACGGAGTTTCTTACAAAGTGTGCGAACTCTACTAATGTCAAACTGAACGTCCTTAAAAAAATCGTTAACTACTAAATTTAACGTGTGTGCAGCACAACGAACTGTAATTATAGACTCCTCCATGGAATTTATTGAGTTAACTTCGTCATCGTCCAAATCAAGAAATGGTTTTGATTCACATGAGCAGTCTTCATCAACATTGCATTCGTTATAGTCGCATTCCTTTTCCGCTATGCAGTTGTCATTTAAAAGTTCGCCTGCTCGAACCATATTTGCTCCATTATCCACGGTGATAGTATAAATCTGGCCTAGAGAAATGTCGTAGGATTGGAGAACTTCTTGAATGATAGCACTCAGATTAAGACTCGTATGCTGGACGTGGACCTCTTTCATAGCCAGCGTGTAAGTGCGAATTTCTTCATCTTTGTGAATCTGACAGTTAATGCCAATTATGGCGCGATCCAAACGACTTACGCAGTCAACTTTAATTGATATCAAGCTGAAATAATTCGTAAAAACATATTTTTAATTTAATTAATATATTTCTGCAAATACATATATTAATATTTATGTGAAACCAGCTTTGTACATAGATATGTATGTAATTTCTTGCATAATTTAAATTAAACAATTTAAAGGAAATGTATACATACATACATATATATGCAAAGACATTGCATCTCCAATAAAAATTGATACATACACACACAAATATGCACAATCTGCTAACATATGTTTGTACTCACCGATTTTTTAGAATTCCACTAATTTCATTGCGGATGGTTGAAGCCTTTGATTTCACAAGGCTTCGAATATGTTGGCGATTTATGGAAATTGGCTTTTCAAACGCATTACATAGCGGCTCAAGAATTTTCTTGAAGCCAGAGTGTTTAAAAATTTTTAGGGGCCGCCCATTTTTTGTGACCATTTCTATACACGCGTCCCGTAGCTGGTCTTCACTTAATTTTAGTTTTATGAATGCTTGTTCTATCTGTAAGAATTGTGATTTATTACAACAATGATTGAACAAGAAAGTAAGGCAAAGTCAGAGAGCGTTCTCTCTATCTGCTAATATTAGATCTGGTCAACTGTCTGATCGCTCTCTGCTTCAGCTTGCAAGTCTATAATGTGTTGTTTTCACATCTTTTGTCTCTTTTCTTCTTATTATTTCATCATGGCGACGCGTCAGTGCGACTCGTCGCTGCTGCAGTTGTCTGCAAAGCAATGCATAGAAATGTGCCCGTACCGGACGAGACACTCAAAGAAAAACAGAAAAAATGTGCCCGTTGCCGACTACTAAATGTGCATATATGTATGTACATACTGTGTTAACTTTGGGAATTTATGCACTGCAAGTTAAAGCGTTTTGCATCTATTTGTATGTACTTACATATGTGGTTATAGCGAAAACCGCGGGTTTTTGCGCCAAAATCATGCACTCATACATACATATAAACGAAAGGACGCTTACGCATGTTGTACGCGAGGGCGCGTAAATCAATTTAGTGTATTAATCGGCAACACGGTAGCCAAATATGTATGAAATATGTGAAGTGTAAGTGTGTTTGTAGTTTGACATAAAAATGTGGGAATAAAACAAAAACCAAGACTAAAGTCCGAAAATATGTATGTTTGTATATACGAGAACATCGTTGCAAATGGAATTGAAACATATGTATGTACATTTGTGAAGTTAAACATGTATGTATGCTCGGTTACTAGATCAAATGGCTCGCATTAATCGAATTTAACCTTATGTTCAAAGCAATTTATATAAAAAGCCATACAAGCTTAGTGCAAAGCACAATAGTTTTACTATAATATCTATAGATTTCCAATATTTTCATGTTCACGTCTTTAAGCATTTAATTTAATGCTTTAAAAAAAGCATTTAATTTTGTGAACCGAACCTAATTTTTTGAAAAAGTGGTCCGGTTCGGGTTCAGGTTCGAAGACTCAAAAATTTTAGGGGTTCGGTTCATGGTCCGGTTCGTCGGACCCAAAAAACCCGAACCGAACCGGTTCGAAGGGGTTCGGTTCAGGACCGGTTTGTAACTATTGCAATAATTATACCTGCTTCAACTAAAATCAGTGCAGAATGTCCAACTTAATATTCTCCTTTTTCTGTTCTTCTATCAATTTTTTAAAAAATTTTGTTGTCTCTGTTTTTTTTAATCCTTAATTGTTGTAAGGGTTTGACTTCATCCATTTTACCCAATCTGCTGCTGTTGTAATGGGAATCGAAGGATTTTGAATTTCATCTTTGGATGATACTGCATACCCCGCTGTCATCAGATGGTTCTCATGGCACGCAGTGCAACCTTCTTCTAATTTTAAAACCCCTTGTGGTGCTAATTTTATGATTTGACTTTGATGGGTGCTACAATTCACTTCTAATTTGGAAACGTTATATACTTTATGTAATCATGAATTTGGGAGCGACAGTTCCGTCCAAATGGTTTCTGATGTAGTTAGTTGAAACCCACAATTTGGATTATCTGACTGTTTTAATGCTGATATTTCACATGAATTATCGGCTGCTGAACTCCATGCCCAATGACCCTTACGATGGGATTTGGTGAGCTCAGAGTCTGTCACTAATACGTAAGCGTCAAGATTATAATTGTACACCATGTGCTTACTTTTGATTCTGGCTTTAATTGTTTTACCATTTTTATACTCTGTACCGAAGGAACATCCGAAATTTTGAAAAAACGTCTTATCTCCGACAGTTTTAAAGATAGATGATTTGTACCTTCAAAAGATAGGTAGTCGTTGGCAATATGTATCGATTTACCAAAGAAATGATAAAGATCGGATGAGCGGTTCTCAAGTTATGAGAAAAACAAGTGAGAAAGTCGGTTAAGCCGACTATTTATACTCTGTACCTAGAGTAAGAGATAAATGCAGAGCTGCTGCTGCGCTCATCTCTGAGATTCTTTCTCTCCCCCCCTCTCTCTCTCTCTCTCGCTCTCTTTCTCTCTCTCTCTCTCTCTTTCTCTCTCTCTCGCTCTCTTTCTCTCCCTCTCTCTCTCTCTAAGATTGTGCGTTGGTTGTGAGTGGTTGAGAGCGGGTGGCGGGGGGTAAATCACTTATTTGATCATAACTTGAGAACCGCTCATCCGATCTTTATCATTCTTTCAGCAAATAGATACATATTACTAATGACTAACTATCTCTAGAAGGTACAAATCATCTATCTACAAAACTGTGGGAGATATGACGTTTTTTTAAAATTGCGGGGGCGGAAGGGGGCGTGGCAAAAATTGAAAATAAACTTGATCTGCCTGCAAGTATAAGAAGCATTTACCCCATACATGTCAAACCTCTATCTCTTACCATCTCTGAGATCTGTTTGTTCATACGGACGGACAGACAGACGGACAGACAGACAGACGGACAGACGGACATGGCTATATCGACTCGGCTGTTGATGCTGATCAAGAATATATATACTTTATGGGGTCGGAAATGATTCCTTCTCCCTGTTACATACTTTTGCACAAACTTAATATACTCTATGTTCCTTCGGTACAGAGTATAAAAATTTAAAAAGACGCCTCCCACGCACACGCAAACAACACCGCATTGCATGCATCAAAGAGAGAGAGAGAGAGAGAGAGAGAAACGAGAGCGTAAGTTAAAGTCGGCTCTAACCGACTTCGATATACCCGTTACTCATGAAATAACAATTTTAACAGTGCTCCCGCGTTCCTTGGTGTGACCATCCAAAAATTATGCAACATTTTTTTTCACTGTGGTAGGGAGGGCCTGGTTTACTTTTGCTTGATAACTTGTGAACCGTTCATCCGATCTTTATTTTTTTTTTTGCATATCATTTTGCTAATTACTAACTATCTCTAGTGTGAAGCATACATTTTTGGTTTGGGAAACATTTCTAGGATATAAGTTGTTTTGTAGGTATTAAGAGTTAGGAAATAAGTTGTTTTGTAGTCATTTTGTTAGGGAACCATTTCTAGGATATAAGTTGTTTTGTAGTCATTAAGGAGTTAGGGAACCATTTCTAGGATATAAGTTGTTTTGTAGGAATAAGTTGTTTTGTAGTTATTAAGAGGTAGGATAAGTTGTTTTGTAGGTTAGGGCGATAGCAAGTTGAAAGGAGCATATAATTTTTAAACGGAACCAGTTCCAATGGGACATCACTGACAGCAGCGAGGGAGTAAAGCAAACACACACACACAGACTCTCCCAGGCATAACAGCAGAACTCTCCCACGCATATCAGCAGACCCAGCCAGCCGAGAGCAGCAGCAACAACAACAAACATGGAAAAGAGGCACGCACACGCATTGCATTGGGAGAACAAGGCGCACACACATTTGGGAGAAACACAAACCCACCCCGATGCGATCGTTTGGCACGTGCAAGACGTGCGTTAGAAGGAGAAGGAAGATGACACCAAGCGCAGGTTGAAAAAAAAAAACAGAGGCTGGAGAAGTTTCTGCAGAGGCTGGGCGATTAAGTTTAGTTTTGGACGCGATTGACCACGGACGTGCCCGGAAAAAGTCGCTAAGCACAAGCCGCCAAGTGCCACGCCTCCGCCTCTTTTGTAAGAAAAAAAGTGAAACAACGCCTTGTCCACCGGTACGCGACAGCAGCCAAGTCACCAGCAAGGAGAAACACCAGCAAGGGAAACCAGAGAACGTTCCGAGGACCAGCGGGTAAGCCCAGGCTCAGCTTTTGAAAGGAGTAGGGATTAAATCAGGTTATGGTGCGGTTAGGGAAAATACTTGTCTCCTCATAGAACCACGTGTGCCCCAAATCGAAATATTGTGAGAAATATCAGAGCAAGAAGAAAACAAAATAAAAGCCTGAAAACATAACTTGTTTCCAAATCAATCCGTGTGAGTGTCCGAAAATATCCAGGCTTCTCCGACTCAACTGCTCTTGGTTGACACACCTTGCTGGGTCGCCGGAGGTGTGTGGCTTGGCCGACTGTGAGTGGCGCGCGTGTGCAAACCGCCAATTTGCGCTGGGCTGCCGGCATTTTGACGGGTTGCGGATTATCCCGCATGTGTGTCCGAAATTTGTAGAGTCCTCCGACCTGGCTGCTCCTAGTGGGTCAAGTTAGCACACCTTGCTGGGTTGCCGGAGGTGTGTGGCTTGACCGACTTCGATCGGTGCACGTGTGCAAGGTGTCAATATGCGCTGGGCTGCCGGCATTTTGACGTGTTGTACACCAGTGTCGTGGGTGCGTTTTGGCAAATTGTGCCAAATGTTGCGCTGGGTCGCCGGCAACATAGCGCGTTTGCCTTTGTCAGTTTTTCTTTTTAACCCTACAGCGTGTGTGGGGTCAAATTTGACCAACCTGTGCTGGGTCGCCGGCAGGTGGTTCAGTTTGACCCATCATTGGCCGAAAAGGGTGCTGCTTGGTTTGGGATTCCTCTACACTGAGCTGGGTCGCCGTCAGTGTAATGGGTGCCCAAAGAAAAACATTATTGCCAAAAATTATAGAAATTTTTCCCTCCCCGAGTCCCAGCACTTTATAAATTTTCTTGTAAGTGACCTTGGACAGGACTGAGTTCTACCCCAGCTGAAAAACTTCCTTACAGGTGGCGCCCGAGCAGGGACTCTGGGAAAGTTTTTCCGATTTTTTTCATATGTATAAAAATATATATATTTATATATATAAAATACATGCTCATGCATGTGAATATGAAGAAAGGGAAATTTTAAAGGGAAATGTTAACACCTTCCATGGCCTAAAGAACCATTAGAAAATTCTGAAAATAATAAGGCATTCTCGTGTGAAGATTTCGTAGTTTTATCAAATTGTCCATTCGCCCAGCCACAGCTTAGAGAAAAAAAAAAAAACATTTGGGTCACAGGGTTTTTTTTTCTTTGTACTACAAGCAACTTTGAAAACAAGATTTTTTTTTACAAAGAGTGATCCGACTTTGGGTATAGTCAACGGCACAAACTGTACCTAAGCATTCAGCGTGGGATAATTTACACCATACACAAAAGTTCTCCAGAGTACAGTCTACACAAGATTTCAAAGCACGCGGCGCCAGGCCTGTACGGCCATATTCTTTTACTGTTGCTTAGCTCTACCCCCCCCACCACGATTATGGTTTCCATGCGTTGCTCAAAGGCAAGCCTAGGCTAAGTACCGCTAATCTACTTGTTGAGAGCGTGCCTCTCGTATACAATTTTTTTTTAATAAGCGGGACCAGCGGCTGAAAGAGACGGCAAATAGTCGGAGCTGTACGAGGAACAGAGAAAGCAGAGCATCAGCAGAGGCAGAGGAGCAGAGCATCAGCAGAGGCAGAGGAGCAGAGCATCAGCAGAGGCAGAGGAGCAGAGCATCAGCAGAGGCAGAGGAGCAGAGCATCAGCAGAGGCAGAGAAGCAGAGCATCGACAGAGGCAGAGCGTCGAGAGAAACGGAGCATATAAAAGCAGAGCCAATCTGAGTTTGGGGGCAGTCGTTCTAAGAACCTTGTCGAGAACACATCAATCGTATCAAAGTCTTAGAGCCTTAGACCAGTAGTCGCGAATTTTCAAATTCAAATCGTTGAACGGAGTTAACACAACCACTTCCTTTTTGTGTCCTTTTGCTGAAACGCGCGGTGACTAAGAGCCAATCGTATTCGTTTGTCCTTTTCGGGTTCTTTTCAAAGCACGTGGCGACCATACCCTTTTCGTGCTTCTTTTAAAGAAAACCGTGTGACGATTTGTAACAGGACGAAGTATACCATACCAGGATAGCCTGTCAGGACAATATGGGTGTACGCTGGATTTCCTTCCGCCGTAAGAGCGAGCTAGAAAGCATAGCCAGATTACTGCAAATTGACCAAACCGGTACCGTCGACGAGTTACGCAGCAGAATTTCGACATGCATTTCAAATGGGAAATATTCAGCGGAAGTAAGGACTCGATTGGAAGAGATGGAGGCCACGTTGGGTGAAACGCCTACCGCAGACCCTGGGGATAGAAAATCCAGAGCCACCTCACCCATTGTAGTCCCCGACGCAAAGCCACCTCCTTCGGCTGGAATTCACTTGAAGCCACCACCTGAAGATGGACCGGGCTCACTAGGGACCCTTGCAGGATCCTCGAAAGGCGGTGGAGACAAATCCTTAACAGTTCCCTTGAGAGCAGCGCGGGAGGAGATATCGTATGCATCCTTGGCTGAGAAACTACGAAATTGGGGAGTCCTTTTCGATGGGAATTCGGATCCCTTGAACTTTATTGAGCGTTTGGAGGAACGGGCAGCCGCTTACCGAGTGGATAAGAGCCAACTGCCTAGGGTCATCATTGGTTTACTATCGGGACGTGCAGAGAGCTGGTTCCGTACTTTTAAAATGCAGGATACAGACTGGGAGACTTTTAAGAAACAGTTTCAGGACTTTTTCCTACCGCCAAGGTATTTCCAGCGTCTGGAAGATGCCATCAGAGTTCGTCGCCAGCAACCAGGGGAACAATTTAAACAATATCTTGTGGAATTGAGACTAATGATGCAAAGAGCCGGTTACAGCGAGGAGCAGGAGCTGGAGAGATTGTACGAGAACTTGTTGCCCGAATACCAGTTATTCACCAAGAGACACGATTTTGTCACTCTGGAGGGATTAATGCAACTCATCGTCAGCTTCGAGTCCGTAAAGGACAACAACGTAGCCCGACCTAGTTCTTTTATCACAGGACCCGACTTTGAACTGGCACCACCTAGAATCCTGATCCCGGGTCCCCAAGCAGGATTCTCAGTACCCAACACGAACCCGGTGGGAAAAAGCCCAACAAAAGCGCCGCGGATGCCAGTAGAGAACGCTTTGAAGTTGGCCACAACTGAAGATACGAACAGGATGACCACGGAGTCACAGATTGACGTGCGCCGTGCATGCCGCAACTGCGGAAAAGTTGGACATTTCGCCAAGGATTGTAACAACACACGGCTGCTATTCTGCTGGGAGTGTGGGCGTCGCAACATTCGGACTATAGAATGTTGCAAGCAGCCGACTTCGGGAAACGGACAACGTCTCCATCCCACAGGGAACAGGGCGGAGACGAGCAGTCCAGAGTCCCAGTGGTAAGACACCCCCTGTGGCTCGAAGGCAGACGGATCGCGGCTTTGGTATCCATCGAAGGTGAGTTCTTTACGGCAACTTTGGACACAGGTGCGTCTCGGAGCTTTATTAATGAACAGGTAGCCAACCGGCTGAGCAATCAGCACAATCATCGAGAGGTAAGGACAAGAATAACCCTGGCAGATGGGTCGAAGAGGGAGGTGACACAAGCATTGGCTGTCCAGGTAAGCCTGGACCAACGCCAAGCTCACGTTTCCTTACTGGTGTTACCAAGCATTTTGGAGGATGTCATACTAGGATTAGACTTCCTTTGCGGGATACAGACGATAATACAGTGTGGACGAGCGCGTCTACAGCTAGTCAGACTACCAAACCAAGCCTTGCCCCCCACATCAGAAACCGCCCCAGTGTGCCCAAATAAGAACCTTGCCAAGGAACAAGTGCGTCAGATCAGCGGCGGAGTAAAAGACCCAGAGGAAACGCTACCATCGTTATATGTCCTAGCTCTCAAAGGCCAAAGGAGCCCAGAACCACCAGCCGAGAAAACCAAAGTCCAGTCCCAAGAAGAAACTAGCGCCACAGAAAACATTAAGCCAACCGAGAACAAAGAAATCAATGATACAGAAAACCAGGAGCCAACGGAAAACAACGAATCACCAGGGAACAAGGAGCCAACGGAAGACAAGGAATCAACTGAGAACAAGGAAACAACAGAGAACAAGGAAGCACCAGAGAACAAGGAAGCAACAGAGAACAAGGAAACAACAGAGAACAAGGAAGCAACAGAGAACAAGGAAGCAACAGAGAACACTGAAGCAGCAGAGAAACAACAGGGAAAATCAAAGACCAAGGAGAAGTCCCAGAAGCAAAAGCGATCCCAAAAATCCAAAACTCCGAGTTCCCAGGTGATGACAGCTCATAGTACATATACACGCCCAACTTTGGAACCATTGGCTGACGCAGAAAGGGCGAAGCAGCGAAACCCATTTAGAAAACCAGCGCGAGAGTCCTCAAAAGAAGATCCACCCAACGGTAACCCCGGGTCCACACCAGTCATGTTAGCAACCATCAGCAGTGACACAGATCGGTCAAGCAAGCAACTACTACAAGAGGCATCGGAGAAGTCATTAGAGCCTTGGGTAAGTGAATTCCTGGAGGAGGAGTTAAGGAAGTTTGAAGGCCTTACTGGAGTCTCGTCAATCGCTGAGCATACCATCATCATGCGGGATAATAAGCCGGTGAAACAACGCTATTTCCCGAAAAACCCGGCAATGCAGAAAATAATCAATGAACAGGTAGATGAACTTCTGCGTGACGACCGGATCGAGCCCTCAAGGAGTCCACATAGCGCGCCTATAGTACTGGTGGGTAAGAAAACGGGTGACACGAGGATGTGTGTCGATTTCAGAGACTTAAATGCACGTTCAGTACCGGATGCCTACCCTTTGCCGAGAATCACTCATATACTGGAGCGACTGAGGAATGCCCGATTCATATCCACCCTGGATTTGAAGAATGGTTATTGGCAGATCCCAGTGGCAAAAGAAAGCAGGGAATGTACCGCATTCACCGTACCAGGGCGGGGCCTATTTCACTGGAAGGTGATGCCCTTCGGCCTACACTCAGCACCGGCCACTTTTCAGAGAGCGTTGGACAGCGTCATTGGCCCCGACATGGAGCCTCACGCGTTCGCGTATCTAGACGACATCATCGTCATAGGATCTACTCTAGAGGAGCATGTGGAGAATTTGCGGGAGGTGTTCCGTCGTCTCAGAGCGGCCAACTTAAAGCTTAACCAGAAAAAGTGCACTTTCTTCAGAAGCAGCCTAACCTACCTTGGACACGTAATAAGCGAAGCTGGAATACATACAGACCCAGACAAAATCGCAGCGGTAAGAGAACTTAAACCACCTACATCTTGCAGAGAACTACGTCGTTGCTTAGGGATTGCGTCCTGGTACCGGCGTTTTGTCCCGAATTTCGCCACCATCGTCCAGCCGATGACAGCCCTACTAAGGAAAGGTAAAAAGTGGGTGTGGAGTGACGATCAGCAATCGGCATTTGAAGAATTGAAGACGAAGCTGACAGAAGCCCCCGTGTTGGCGTGCCCAGATTTCAACGAAAAGTTCCAACTACAAACGGATGCCAGCGACTACGGGCTCGGAGCGGTCCTAACCCAGCGGATCGAAGGCGAAGAGAGAGTCATAGCTTATGCCAGTCGGAGACTCCTCCCAGCCGAGGAAAATTACTCCGCCACCGAGAAGGAGTGCCTGGCCATAGTGTGGGCCATTCGGAAATTACGCTGTTATGTGGAGGGCTACAGATTTGACATCATCACCGACCACTTGGCGTTAAAGTGGTTAAACTCGATCGACAACCCCACAGGTCGAATCGCAAGGTGGGCATTGGAGCTCCAGCAATATCAATTTGATATCCACTACAGGAAGGGTAAGCAAAACGTTGTCGCAGACGCTCTATCCCGACAGCCAGTGGAGACTCTACAACAGGTAACCGAGCAACCAACACAATGTCCTTGGATAAAGAAGAAGCTTTTGCAAATCCGAGAACATCCGGACCAATTTCCGGACTTCTCGTATGAGAATGGGCAACTATACAGGCATTTGGGACATAGGCCGACCGAAGAAGAATACATTCCTTGGAAATTGTGTGTGCCTAGTGATCATCGACGCCGAGTATTAGAAGAATGCCACGATCATCCCACAGCTGGACACTTGGGTATCAGGAAGACGACGACCAGGATCACTCAGAGATACTATTGGCCCGGATTGTTTCGGGACGTAGCCAGGTATGTTCAACGGTGTACCACATGCCAAAAATTCAAGGTTAGCCAGCTAAAACCCGCTGTTAAGATGCTCACCCGAACAACGCTCGAGCCCTTTTCCACCCTGTGCGCTGATTTTATCGGACCCTTGCCGCGTTCCAAACACGGTAACACTGTCTTGCTCGTTTTCCTGGATCTGTTCTCCAAATGGGTGGAACTAGTCCCACTACGGAAGGCCACGACAGCACACCTAGAACGAGCATTTCGGGAACGGATTTTAAGCCGGTTTGGAGTCCCGAGAACTTTCATCTGCGACAACGGAACACAATTTACCAGCCGGACGTTCAAGGAATTTTGCAAGCAAACGGGTATGGAACTACAGTACACCGCGCCGTATAGCCCACAGCAAAACCCCACGGAGCGTGCTAATAGGACAATCAAAACGATGATAGCACAATATCTACAAGCAGACCACAAAACATGGGACGAGCTATTACCAGAGTTTACCTTGGCGATCAACACTAGCATCTCGGATACTACAGGATTTAGCCCCGCATTTCTTGTTCAAGGACGAGAACCGCGCCTACCTGGCGCTTTGTACGAAGAAGTAACCCCAGGACCAAGCAAAGACATTCCAGAGCCCCGATGTAGAGCACAACAGCTACGAGACGTATTCACCGTGGTGCTAGAAAACTCACAAAGAGCAGCGCAGGAGCAGAGTCGCCACTACAACCTGAGACGCAGAGAGTGGAGACCAGAGCTTGGGTCATTGGTCCTACTGAAGCAACATCACTTATCCAAAGCCACGGATGCCTTTGCGGCCAAGCTCGCACCCAAATACGACGGCCCATATAGACTAATAAAGTTTCTCTCTCCCAATATAGCCCGATTACAGTTGGTGGGTGGTCGACAACGCCGGACGGCTAACTTGGCTGACCTAAAGGCCTTCCAACAGGAAGAAACTTGCGAGGATCAGACCGAAATCCGCCCAGCCAGGGTGGACACAGCGACAACACCGGATGACATACCCACAAATAAACGCGACGCAGAGTCATTCACCATCCCAGAGCCGAGCGGTGCCTCCCCAGGCGAGAAGGAAGACCAACAGAAGTAACCAGCACCGAACAGCATAGTGTAGCCAACAGAGTCAGCGGGGGCCACTTGAGGGTGGTGCGCCACAACAACGTCCCCGCCCCCGTAAGGGGTAACTCCCGGCCTTGCTGTTCGGATTCATCACCTAGAGTAAGAAATAATTTTAAGTTACAAATATTGTTAACCGCACCATAGACAGGTTTAGCACAGGGTAGTAGGTTCCCATTTGGCAGGTTCTAATATTAGTTCAAGTCTTTAGGTGATTAATATGGCAGCCCTACCAGAGGAGGAAGTCCCTCCTGGGGCAGAAGATCAGGCCCCACTTGCAGGATCTGCCGAGGAAGAGGAGTTTTTGCGGCAAATCATCGATGTATACCCCGATCTCAACAGTCCCCCGGATAATTGGCTTCTTGGCATTCCCGATTGGGGTGACTTCGAAGACCACTTTTCCCCATTGGGCATATGTCGTCCACCGAGAGACCCGGATACAGACACCGATGACTCTGAAGTCTGTCCAGATGGGCGGTTCTTCACAAACGAGGTTCGTGCCGTCCAAAGAAGCGCTCAAGACATAGAAGATGACCGTTCCACAGTACCGAATCGGAGCCCTCCTTCAAGCCCCGGCGCATTCAACCTGGCCTCCGACGAAGGATATGGGCTATCCCAGAGTGAGCAGGAAGACGACCCAAGGATGCCTACACCACCACCGTTGTATGGGTCGTGGTGGGCAGTGGACCAGGAAGGGTTTCAAGGAATGGATGAATGGGAACACCCGAATTCGGTGGACTCACAGGACCCACCGCCAGAGACCACAGAAATGGAACGGGTATGTTTGGCCCCGGGAGCAGAAGGTGATAACGAAGGGCACCCCGGGGGGAGATACCACCACCTCCATACATACCGTGGGAATCCACCGAGCCCGGAGCGACCCCTCCCCCGTTCTACGGGTCATGGTGGAGCGCAGACCCAGCCGACTTGCAATTGAACGATGAGCAGCATCACACACCGGAGGCATCAGCGTCTGAACTGGACAACCGTGACCTAGAATGTCTGGACGACCCCATAGCTAGGGAGACACCTGATACTGAAGTGGTCGGCTTGGCCCCGGGAGCACAAGGTGTTAACGAAGAGCACCCGGGGGGTGAAACACCACCACAGCGCAGTTCGGGGGCCATTGTAGGCGAACTCGGAGCAGCCAGGGAGACATGGATCGTACCAACCATCCGTTCGGCCGATTTTTCGGACGTCAGCGACGACGAAAGCCAGGAACAGCCCATGGAACCCCTACCAGACAGGCCAATCATACTGGAGAACGTATTGCTCCGACCAGCCAATGAAGCAAACAGATCCGATGAAGGTATCAGCGAGGACGGATGGGCAGAAGCACCCATTGAATGGCGCGTGGAAACGGCTGGGCGACGGCTACCACTCGATGCGATCCGTTTCCTGGAGCAGGAACTAATGGGCGATAGACTTGGAGTGCGATTCCTGCGTCACTTTGGAGCCTTCACTTTCCGGATCCAAATCAGTAGAGCCCGAAATCTTTTCGTTTGTTTTCACACCCCGAAATAAGGGGGGGGTGTGAAGTATCACATTTTTGGTTAGGGAAACATTTCTAGGATATAAGTTGTTTTGTAGGTATTAAGAGTTAGGAAATAAGTTGTTTTGTAGTCATTAAGGAGTTAGGGAACCATTTCTAGGATATAAGTTGTTTTGTAGTCATTAAGGAGTTAGGGAACCATTTCTAGGATATAAGTTGTTTTGTAGGAATAAGTTGTTTTGTAGTTATTAAGAGGTAGGATAAGTTGTTTTGTAGGTTAGGGCGATAGCAAGTTGAAAGGAGCATATAATTTTTAAACGGAACCAGTTCCAATGGGACATCACTGACAGCAGCGAGGGAGTAAAGCA
Organism: Lordiphosa stackelbergi; assembly: GCA_018904235.1. Classification (NCBI taxonomy): domain Eukaryota; kingdom Metazoa; phylum Arthropoda; class Insecta; order Diptera; family Drosophilidae; genus Lordiphosa; species Lordiphosa stackelbergi. The sequence continues at coordinate 50,831 of JAEIFU010001034.1, forward strand.
AACACACACACACACACACACACACACAGACTCTCCCAGGCATAACAGCAGAACTCTCCCACGCATATCAGCAGACCCAGCCAGCCGAGAGCAGCAGCAACAACAACAAACATGGAAAAGAGGCACGCACACGCATTGCATTGGGAGAACAAGGCGCACACACATTTGGGAGAAACACAAACCCACCCCGATGCGATCGTTTGGCACGTGCAAGACGTGCGTTAGAAGGAGAAGGAAGATGACACCAAGCACAGGTTGAAAATAAGAACAGAGGCTGGAGAAGTTTCTGCAGAGGCTGGGCGATTAAGTTTGGTTTTCGACGCGATTGACCACGGACGTGCCCGGAAAAGTCACTAAGCACAAGCCGCCAAGTGCCACGCCTCCGCCTCTTTTGTAACATAAAAACAAAAGTGAAACAACGCCTTGTCCACCTGTACGCGACAGCAGCCAAGTCACCAGCAAGGAGAAACACCAGCAAGGGAAACCAAAGAACGTTCCGAGGACCAGCGGGTAAGCCCAGGCTCAGCTTTTGAAAAGAAGTAGGGATTAAATCAGGTTATGGTGCGGTTAGGGAAAATACTTGTCTCCTCATAGAACCACGTGTGCCCCAAATCGAAATATTGTGAGAAATATCAGAGCAAAAAAAAAAAACAAAATAAAAGCCTGAAAATATAACTTGTGTCCAAATCAATCCGTGTGAGTGTTCGAAAATATCCAGGCTTCTCCGACTCAACTGCTCTTGGTGGACCAAGTTGACACACCTTGCTGGGTCGCCGGAGGTGTGTGGCTTGGCCGACTGTGAGTGGTGCGCGTGTGCAAACTGCCAATTTGCGCTGGGCTGCCGGCATTTTGACAGTTTGCGGATTATCCCGCATGTGTGTCCGAAATTTGTAAAGTTCTCCGACCTGGCTGCTCCTAGTGGGTCAAGTTTGCACTCCTTGCTGGGTTGCCGGAGGTGTGTGGCTTGACCGACTTCGATCGGTGCACGTGTGCAAGGTGTCAATTTGCGCTGGGCTGCCGGCATTTTGACGTGTTGTACACCAGTGTCGTGGGTGCGTTTTGGCAAATTGTGCCAAATGTTGCGCTGGGTCGCCGGCAACATAGCCTTTGTCAGTTTTCCTTTTTAACCCTACAGCGTGTGTGGGGTCAAATTTGACCAACCTGTGCTGGGTCGCCGGCAGGTGGTTCAGTTTGACCCATCATTGGCCGAAAAGGGTGCTGCTTGGTTTGGGATTCCTCTACACTGAGCTGGGTCGCCGTCAGTGTAATGGGTGCCCAAAGAAAAACATTATTGCCAAAAATTATAGGAATTTTTCCCTCCCCGAGTCCCAGCACTTTATAAATTTTCTTGTAAGTGACCTTGGACAGGACTGAGTTCTACCCCAGCTGAAAAACTTCCTTACACTAGAAAATACGAATCCTCTATCTTTAAAACTGTAGGAGATACAACTTTTTTCCAAATTGCGGGGGCGGAAGGGGGCGTGGCCAAAATTTGAAACAAACTTGATCTGCGTGCAGATAAAAGAAGCATTTGTCCCATACATGTCAAACCTTTATCTCTTACCATCTCTGAGATCTAGGTGTTCATACAGACGGACGGACGGACGGACGGACGGACGGACGGACAGACGGACAAGGCTAAATCGACTCGGCTGTTGATGCTTATCAAGAATATATATACTTTATATGGTCGGAAATGATTCCTTCTGCCTGTTACATACATTTGCACGACTTTAGTATACCCTTTTTACTCTACGAGTAACGGGTATAAAAACTTAGAGACTAGTACAGTGGCAGCGACGCATTCAGCATATACACCGCGTACAGAGTATGTTATAGTCGGGCTTGACCGACTTTCTCATTTGTTTATAAATGGTATTGATATTAGCTTGTATTTTATTGATGTTTCTTGATTAATTAGTGGAACTTCTGTCTTAATTATAAGTCTATCATCTATTAAAATGGCATGCCCTTCCATCAAGTTGTAGACCTCTCGTAATTCTGAACCCTTCCTGCTTGGTAGTTTTACCTTTTGTGGTAAGTTTCCCTTAATATTTTCAAGTTCCTGTTTAAGCTGTTTTGGTCTTAATAGTTGGGGATTTATTTTCTTATTATTTAAATCAAGTACTATATTAGTAATAGCTGCTAAAGTTTTTTCGCACTCACCTATAAGTAGATTAACTTCATCAACTATCATCTGATAGATTAAAGCGGCTCTGTTTGCATCCTTGACTTGAGCAAGAGACCGATATAATTTGTTTATATGTCTCTCTATATTTTCGAGAGCTGCATTCATCTCATCTGTTGTTTTCTTTAATATTAACTGTCGAATCTATTAATGAAGTTTGTTTTTTGTATAATCCATCTAACGCAAGTTGGTTGTCGTGTAAATTTTGCATTATTTCTTCAATTTCCTTTTGGTCGCCTGCTTCCATTGTCCCAAATAATATATGATGTAATGATCCTAAAAACTCAAATGTTTCTCTTTTAAACCGTCTTGGCCCTATTAAAAGTTCGTATTTCGATTGCAAATGTTCGTACTGATCTTCTATCGCTCTCAACATAGTTCTACAAGACTCATCATATTTTTCTAGTGATTGACGCGTCCATCTAAGTAAGTATACAAAATCTGGAATTGTATGAAATTCTCTCATAAATGAACTAAAATCATAATTTATTACACTGGCCAACAGACATTTTGGTCCAGCTTTATTGATGAAAAATTCTGATCCAGTTTTGTGCACAGATTCCACAACTGGTCTCGGTTTTTCTCCATCAGCACTTGTTTTCAAGATATCCCGGAAAAACCATTTTGCTGTTTTTTTGGCTTTTAAAAAATTATGGAGGTTACACCGAGCAACAATATCTGTATTTATGAGCTCTATGCGACAGTATACATACTAAGGTCGCCTAAAAAAATCAATGGAGCATCATCAGCAAACCCAAAAGCGCCTAAATTGGCCTTTGAAGAGAAATTTTCATCATTCAGAAAATAGGGCTGGACCTCACAAAAGTGGTCATATTGTTGGCCTGTGTTATCATATTCCATTTGGATGATATGATATCTATTGTTCCCATTCGATCGAGGTAAATCATGGTGTTGTTTTCTAATGGTTTTTATACCCTTGGAGAGGGTATATTAAAATTGTCCGGATGTTTGTAACGCACAGAAGGAAACATCTCCGACCACATAAAGTATATATATTCTTGATCAGCATGACGAGCTGAGTTGATATAGCCATGTCCATCTGTCCGGCTGTCCGTCCGTCTGTCCGTCTGTTTCTATGCTATCTCCTCCGTCAGTTTTAAAGCTATCTCAACCAAACTTTGCATGAAGTCTTTTGGTACAAATACGCTGCACATTTGTCGGAACCGGCCGGATCGGATGACTATAGCATATAGCTGCCATAGGAACGATCGGTTGAAAAAGTAGTTTTAGTGAGAAACACTTTTTTGTTTTCAATGCTATCGCTCCCAACCCCCGTATTTATAAGTTTTCTATGATTTCACGTAATTTCACCGAGAACTATTAAAATCGGACAACTATATAGTATAGCTGCCATACAAAAGATAGGTCTGAAAAAAAGTCTTAGTAAGAAAAACTTTTTTGTTTTCAATGCTATCGCTCCCACTTTGTACAGATCTATATTATATACTACCACACAATTTTGTCAAGTTTGATTTAAATCGGATGACTATAGCATATAGCTGCCATAGGAACGATCGGTCCAAAATGTAGTTCTAGTGAGAAAAACTTTTTTGATGAATATATCGTACAGCCATATATCAAACTGGCAGCATATATCATGCTCCAAGGGTATATAAACTTCGGTACAGCCGAAGTTAGCTTCCCTCTATTTTTTATTGATGAGTTGTTCATTAATCCTGCAACTACTGCAGAACAGCTTTTGGTCATGAGCAGTATTAAAAAGCTCAGAACCATTTTAGCGTTTACCTTTTTTGACATTTTTATACTCTGTACCGAAGGTACATAGAGTATATTAAGTTTGTGCAAAAGTATGTAACATGGAGAAGGAATAATTTCCGACCCTATAGTATATATATCTTGATCAGCATCAACAGCCGATGTTTTCCTCCATGAGGTTTTTTTTTTTATTTTTTTTTTTCCCCCCCCCCCCCCCCTTTTTTTTAATTTTTTTTTTCTGACTGACTGACTGACTGGTGACCGTCGCACAGCCTAAACCATAAAAGATAGAAAGATGAGATTTTCACAGTAGTTTTATCTTATGCTGAAAGTGAGTACTAAGGACGGATTTTGGAAAATTCTGTCGGGAAATGTGGAAAATTCGCGGAAAACTGTTGTATGCAACTTTTTTGTTTTTCATCCGATCAAGTTCAAACTTATTTTCAAAGATCTATATGAAAATTCAACAACAACTGCATACCAATCTTCCGGAAAATTCACCTCCCCTGGGTGGAAAGTGGGTGGTCAAGGTTGTATGGGCGAAACTTTAATTGCCAGTGATTAGCTCCAAACTCATTTTCAAAATTACACATACTAAGACATAAAAAAAGAGACTTTCAAATTTTTGAAAATCTATCCCCAAAGTCGGAAAATTCACGGAAAACTGTTGTATGAAACTTTTTTGTTTATTATCCGATCAGATTCAAACTCATTTTCCAAGATGTATATGAAAATTCAACAATAAATGTGTTCCAATTTTCCGGAAAATCCCACCCGAAAAAGTCGGAAAAGCGCCGGAAAAGTTTGTATGGTAAACATTTGATTTTCATCCGATTGACTTGAAACTTGCTTCGCAAGCATAGTACGCCAAATATTCGACACGTGTTTTCCCGATTTCGGAAAATCCGCCCAATGGCTGGAAAATTGTGCATGCAAACAACTATTTTTCATCCGATTGGCTTGAAATTCGGTTTGTTAGGATAGAATACGAAATAGTTTGAAATGTGATTTTCCGAAGTTGGAAAATTCGACCTGACGGTCGGAAAATTGCCGGAAAATTCTGCATGAAAAAAACTATTTATCATCCGATTGGCTTGAAACTCGGTTTGAAAGGACAGAATACGAAATAATTTAAAATGTGATTTTTCAATGTCGGAAAATCCGCCCCCAGGCGTGAAAATGCCCGGAAAATTCTACATGCAAAAGAGTTATTTTTCATCCGATTGACTTGAAACTCGATTTGTAAGGTAAAAATGAAAATTCATTAGTGTTTTCATTTTCCGATGTTGGAAATAACGCCGGGATGTGGGTGGGATGTGGGAGGGATATGGATGGGATGTGGTTGGGATGTGGGCGGGAAGTGGGTGGGATGTGGGCGGGAAGTGGAAAGGATATGGGTGGAATGTAGGTGGGAAGAGTATGGGATGGGGGCGGGAAGTGGGAGGGATGTGGGTGGGATGTGGGCGGGATGTGGAAAGGATGGGTGGGTGGGAGGTGGGGAGTATGGGATGTGGGCGGGAAGTGGGAGGGATGTGGATGGGATGAGAAAGGGATGTGGGAGGGATGTAGGTGGGAGGCATGTGGAAGGGATGTGGGAGGGATGTGGGGGGGGATGTGGAAGGAATGTGGGCGGGATGTGGGAGGGATGTGGATGGGATTGGAGGGATGTGGGGGAGGTGGGTGGGATGTGGGTGGGATGTGGGTGGGATGTTGGTGGTATGTGGGCGGGTTGTGGGCGGAAAGTGGGTGGGAAATGAGTGGGAACTGGGGGAAATTGGGTGTAAGTGGGTGGGATGTGGGTGGACTGTTGGTGGGAAGTGGATAGGATGTGGATGGGATGTGGGCGGAAAGTGGGAGGGATGTGGGCGGGAAGTGGATAGGATGTGGATGGGATGTGGGCGGGATGTGGGAGGGATGCGGATGGGAAGTGGGAGGGATGTGGGTGGGATGTGGGCGGGAAGAGGGAGGGATGTGGAAGTGATGTGGGCGTGGGAACTGGTGGAATTGGGTGGAGAGTGGGTGGGAGGGATGGGGGTGGGAGTTGAAGGAAAAACCCATCAGCAAAGTTCGATTTCTGGGTTCTGCGGTGTATTATTATATCTAATATTGCTTGGTTTGGTTCTATTGAAGCGTAAAAGCGTCGGGTTATTTGCTAGTATCTCATAAAACTTGTGCCCCAGACATTTAAAACAGATCATAAGTTTTCGCACTGTTTCCAGTCTGTCTTGGATTGATAATGCATCAAATTTATAACAGTTTGAGACCGTATGACCTCCAGTATTGCACAGGGGACACACGTCACTGCTATATTCTTTTTTCTGTGCTCGTTTTTCATAACCTGAAACTTGCAAGGTCCTGGAACTCGAAAACATCGTCTAGCGTTTGAATTTCTTTTAACTTCCTGATCGTCTGCTCATAATAATCGTCTGCTACATGCTGTAGGCACTTTCTGTCAAATTTTTTTTTTCTCTTCTATTTTAATGTCCATTCCCGTTATTGCATGTACGCACTCTCTTGTGGTATCGAGCAATTGTTGTACACTTTTTTCTAACTCTCTATTCATTGTTGGCTGATCCAACAATCTATCAAATAATTGCGAAAACAGTTGTCTTCTGTTCTCGTATCTTTTTTTGAGGATTTGTAATGCTGTATCATAATTCTCCTCGGATATAAGCAGGGGCTGAATTAGTTTGCTTCCTTCTCCTTTCACTAAATCTTTAATCTTATTAATTTTCGATCAGATTCGAAAACGTATCGATAAAGGCAGACCAGCTCGAAAGATCCCCATGAAAGAGGGGTATATTAACCTCTTTTAACTTTAACCGGCATTCAATTGGCTTTGCTTGTATTATTCGAGTAGCCTCATTTTGATAATACAAGCTTACCTTCTTCCATTCATCTTCCACTATTACCTGTTCCTCAAGGCTGATTTGCAGTGTTGTCAACCCTTCAAATAAGTTTTGCATCCTCTTAAATTCTAAATCAAGCATTTCTATTTGAACAGAATTTTCTACCTTTGCCCTTTCTTCATTCTCTATTTTGATATGGAATTTGGCTGTTGCTCTAAAAAAATCTATATTTATTATTCTCTCAAATGGAGTTATTCTTTTTATACACTTGAAAAGTGTATTATAATTTTGCCCAGAAGTTTGAGATGATTCCTTCTTGATCAGCATGACGAGCTGAGTCGATTAAGTTTTCTTGGCTTGGTTCGCTTTTTTGCTCATAACTTCTGAACCGTTCATCCGATTGTTATCATTTTTTCGGCAAATCGATTCATTGCTAATTACTAACTATCTCTAGAAAAAACGAATCGTCTATCTTTAAAACTGTGGGAGATATAACGTTTTTTACTAATTGCGGGGGCGGGAGGGGGCGTGGCCAAAATTTGAAACAAACTTGATCTGCGTGCAGATAAAAAAAGCATTTGTCCCAAACATGTCAAACCTCTATCGTTTACCATCTCTGAAATCGACGCGTTCATACAGACAGACGGACGGACGGACAGACGGACATGCCTAAATCGACTCGGCTGTTGATGCTGAACAAGAATATATTTACTTTATAGGGTCGGAAATGTTTCCTTCTTCCTGTTACATACATATGCACAACTTCATTATCCCCTTTTACCCATTTTTAATGGGGCCTCAACATTGAGAGTCGTAATATCTCGATTACATGCATTAATAACCTCGTTCTGGATTCGAGGACTTAAATACTTACACACTTTCTTGCGCCAGTCTCTAAATGCTGCTTCAATATAAAATCACCACCTGTTTCAATTTTAACGTTGGGATTCTTTATTAGGCTAATTGCTTTTGTTCGCGACATTTTGAGACGCTTCACAAAAGTGAATAGTGATTTCTCACCTATTGCATTTTGTAAATCTGAGAGGGGGGTTAAAACCAAACCAGGGGGGTCAGAACCTCTCCCCTGCGCACGCTGCTGACTATAGTCACATAACTTTTTTCTCTCTTCTCGATATCTATATTAAAAAATTTTTTTGCTAACGTCTTTGACTACAATTGGCTGTGATTCGGGGCATAGCTGGCCGTAGTACGGACCAATAAATAGATATAGGTTTTTAAAATTGAGCAACAAACAGTACATTTTTTTAAGTACATACAGAATCTTGGTTAACTTGGATTGACCACGCCTTAGCGTTAGCCGAGCGGTACTAATTATACTTTTGAAAATGTATTAAAATTTTACCCAGAAGATTGCAACGTATAGAAAGAATAATCTTCGACCACAGAAAGAATATCGGCCGTGTTCTACTAACCTCTAACAACCCGAAAGCAACCCAAAAGCAATTGTCGGTGTTCCTGAAACCTCTTTTGGTTGTTTTGTAATGTTGCAAATTTTGTGCCTACATTCGGCCAATGTTTTGCTCATAAAAAGATTTAAGTCAAATATAAAAATAGAGGCGAGCTAACTTCGGCTCGACCGAAGTTTATATACCCTTGGAGCATCATATATGCCTGCCAGTTTTTTATATCGATATATTCATTTGATTTTGATCAAACTCTCTAAAATTGTGGTGAGACAGATAATATTTATAACTGAAACGCTACCATTGTACCAAAAGACTTCGTGCAAAGTTTGGTTACGATAGCTTTAAAACTGACGAAGGAGATCTCGTATTTATAAGTTTTTTATGCTTTCATATAATTTCAGTTAGTTTTATGCAAATCGGGCAACTATATAGTATAGCTGCCATACAAAAGATAGATCTGAAAAAAAGTCTTAGTGAGAAAAACTTTGCTTTATAAAGCAACACATTCTTCAGATATGCAAATGAATCACCATCTTTTTGTAGAGCCTTCACAAAATTTTTAAGTAAATCCAGCTTTATATAAAGGGAAGGCAGTATAATTTGCTCCTTACTCACAAGTGGCCCGAACCTTACATTTTCTTGGCCAACTACGTAATTCGTTCGGACCGGCCATTCTTTTCGAACGTAGTGCTCGTGGCGTGCTCAACTGTCCCATTTGCAAAAAAAAAACATATGTGTTTGGTCTATCCTTGTTACAATCCTGAACCTATTGCATTTACTTTGAGGTCTGCTCAAATTTTCCAGTTTGTAACGGACACGCGGAATGTCGAGAGCACGCTCTGTCTAAATGTTTGGCCGGCTTGGCTCAGGGAAAGTGGGGGGTTCTTGGTGCTCTCCCAATCATGCGCAACAGAATAAAAGGAGACAGAGCCTAAAGGAATGGCTAAACCACATAATACAGAATCTATCCTGGAAATGATACGATTAAGTGGAGAACTAAGATGGTGTTGTCCTCCTCTATACCCGCCCTACCTTGCAGAGCCTTGTGAGATTATATGGCTCTGCCCAAATCAAGACGCGAGTACACTGTATGCCCTTTAAACATTATTTATTTCATCATTTTCGTTATTTCTCTACGAATTTAAACATATTTTGATCAAAAATACTTAATACAACCTACTCAAGGGTATTAAATTGGGGTAGGAATAAGCAGAAGGCCTAGGAAAATATAAATTCAAAACGCAGTTACTCTTCTAGCAGAGATATTAAAATGCACAAAATTCAACAAACGATTCTTGATACAGTGATGTGGTGATCCTCCTCCTAACCCTGAGGTAGAGTCCGGATACGGAACGTGCGACACGTGGTCAGCCCTGACCCAAAGTGTCTCGTATACACTGCGCGGCTGTCCTTTGATGGTGAGCACTTTTTGAGTAGCATGGCTACCAAATACAGGAGCAGAAGTATTGTATCGCTGCAGGCGTAAGAGACGCGGAGCACAGGTGCCAGAGACCACAGATATACACTGGTTCAGCGTCTCCTAGGTATGGCCGCGGCGTGACACGCCACGTGCAAGCGTGTGGCTGCGCCTTTCCAACTATACAGTTAGGGCCACGTCCAATTTAGGAAAATCCAAGGGAGAAGGTACTTCCGCGGAGGAACACCGGCACAAGACCTTGATTGAGACACTCGCTGGTGGACAACCATATATTCGTTAACAATAGATGATCTTGACCAAATTGCGGAAGACAAATAGCCACTATTTATGGTTTTAGTTACTGACTATGACGATATTTCGGATCAGCCAAACTTTACACGTCAATACGAGTATTCGGATACAGCAAAAGTGAGCACGGAAGCCAGAGTTGGCTGCTTAACTAGCATGGTCAGGGCTGCAGACGAATGAAGACAAAAGATAGCGCCTTAACGAGAGAGAGCGCCTAATGTATGATAGCGCCTAATGTGAATTTATCGAACAGCGATAATTTCAAGCAGTGAGCAATTTTCAAATTTAATCATACCCCCACAAGTTATGTTCCTTGTAGTTAACAAAATCAAGCAATATGGCCATTGTTTCATATGATTCTTTTATATTAACGCCATGCGCCAGGTATTGAAGGCTTGAGATTTCCCTGGTGCAACAATACAGCTTCTAGACTGAGCTTGCAACAGTCGATATACAATCGCTACTCGTCTGGATTATACGGCTCGTTTCAAATAAACAACACACATCATTGCAATAACGAATATTCTTTTTCGAGTAATATGTACTTAGCATAGCGCTTTTTACGATCTCTATTGTACGTTATTTTGACATCATCCTTTAAGAAGGATTCCATTCTAGCAAACGTGATGCTAAAATTTCCGATTTTTCTTTTGAAAGGGCAGAAGGGATTTCGCTCTTTTGCGGGTTCCAAATAGTTTTCTGAGTCCTCGGCTGATTCAGATGAGTCATGCTGTTCACACCTAGGCGTCGGACCAAAATCATTATAGAACGGATCAACTATTGTCTGCGCTGAACTGTAAAAGCTTTTCAACAAATTCAAAAACTGTGCACTCAAACGGGGGATCAAAACGGACCATAGACATTTTTGATTCCACTTGAACGGTAAAACTGAAAATGCTCATTTGTTAGATAAATGCTAATAACTTCTACAATTTCCCACAGATTTCGCAGTATGAACACTTTTTGAATTTGTTATACATTAGGTTGCATCATCAAGAAGAGAATGATTTTAAAAAAAAATTTTTCTTGATGTAAATAACGGTGTTATTTACGGTTATTTTAAATTTTCGATAAAAATGATATAAAATTCTTGGTAATTTTGTAATTAGCTGCTACACCACAAATTTGACAATAAAATGATGTATGAACGATTGAAAGATAATTTTATTGGCTTTAATTTGGTGTAAAAAACTTGTTAAGTCACTTGTAAGTCATTTCACAATTGAGATATTTAAAATTAAGTTAGAGGTCCTTTTTCAAAAATGCGTAAAACCGTAATTTAGGATTATCTCGACAACTGTTCTACTGAGAAATTTGTAAGCCCCATATTCGGATTCAGCGCGTGATTTTACTTAAGGAGTGACATCAATTTGTAGAGGATGAAAAAGTTTTTCGCACACCACTTCGGCATTGACATTGCCCTCCTCATCTTGAGATCGATTATTATTTTGATCGTCGACTGGATCTTCACAGTCAAAATTTTGGATATTCCGCTCACGGCAAATATTGTGCAAGGTACAGCACACATTCACAATTTTTGAAACTTTTGTTGGGTGATATAAGAGACACCCCTGAATTGATCGAAATCTACTCTTTAAAACGCCAATTGCGCGCTCAACTATATTACGAGCAGATGAATGTCGGAGATTAAAAGTGTGCTGAGCTGATCCGGCACTGGGGGAGTCATGTCGAAAGGTTCCAGTGGGTAGCCAGAGTCCCCAAGGAGCCACGAACATTGTAGAATCGAAAAAAATTATCCGCATTTCATAATCACATATCTATGCAAATAAATAACTCCTGGACTCGTATAAAAGTGGTGCTTTGATGCCGCAAGCAGTTCAGATGTTTGCACTAATTTTATAGAACAAGGACAAAGTTTTCTCTCTAATAATGGAATTATTTTCCACAAAGTTTTGCAAACGATGGGTCGTGTCCTTTCCAATGACTCGTTGGAAAGAGCCGACACCTAAAAACCGTAAGACTACAGCCAGTTGCAGTACTGGGGGAACCGATGTCCTGGGGATATAGGTCTCTATTATGTTAAAAATCATAACAATGGGATCTTTGTCCATACGATACTTCTACAAAAAACTAGTATACAAAATAAAATTGTTAAAAAATGCAGGAAAACAGGCAGAATAAGCTTACGCTTCATCAGAAATGGTAAGTGGATTGGATGCATTTCTGAGATTCTTGCGACGAATTTTCTCTTTCACCAAAGTCCTTCTTCTAGCAACATCCAAAGCTATCAATGCAGCCACTGGCATTTTTAATTTTTATTTGTAGGGGAGAATGGGGGGTTCTGAGCCGCTGGGGGTTGTTCATTTTTTCATTTAATAAAGAATAATGGCTTAACAACACGAATTTTGAACTTTTAGATGGGTGGCTCCCAACCCCCCACAAGTTTTTCGAAATGTCAAAAAATCACCTTTTTTTCAATATGAAATAAAAAAACCCATTATTTTTTAAAACTACTGATGAGGAAAGTTTTGTGCATCTTTAACCTAAAATACAAAATTTACAGATCGAAAAATATTGATTTTTGGCGGAGTTATGTTCGAAAAACAAAACTATGATCACAACCCCCCACTCTCCCCTACTTTTCTTATAAATATTAACAGTTATAATTTCCACTCTCATGTACACAAGTAGGGTTGTCAACAACTATTTCGCGGCCCATTTAATTTAAAAAATATTCAGATGTAATTTAGTTTAGTTTAGTCCGAAAAATGAAATCTCCGACATTTGTAGAACACCGACATTTGGATTGGTTGTTTTTAAAAACAACTGTCCCCTAAATCTCTAGAGATTTCTGGAACACATCGGTATATATTCTTGATCATTGCTGCATTGGAAATAATCGGTCGAAAAATGGATTTACGTGGGAAAAACTGTTTTCTTCTTAAAATAAACGCAGTTAAACTCGGTCATGGTTAATATTATGTTTTATTAAGCTAATCTGCGAAGTTTAGTGGAAATTGCTTATCGTTGAAGCAAGCTATTTAGCCAAGTTTTTATCAAAATTTCTTAAACATTTGTCAAGTTATTTGCCTATGTGAAATTAGCTTTAGGCACACCTGTGACGAGAAAAAGTAAACAGATAAGTCAGGGTTGTAAATCAATCGTTATCGCCAGTCATCGATGTATGCATACCCATCAGTGAAGCTGCCTTCAGAATCGATTACGGTTTCAGGGATCTGGTTCCCGGAGTCAGAGCCCAGGATCGCTGCATTATTTACATCATTGTGTATTTACTACACACACCAAGTAAATTAATTTTAATTGTACTGATCAAATTGTTTAAAACCGAAATAAACCCATTTATTTGTTTGTATTGTTATGATAATAAAGGTTAGGAGTTATGATTTTGTAACAATAAAAATTTGTTTTCGGTGCACCTTGTATGTAGTAGTAGTTTATTATTTGCTATCGTGGGCATGGCGTAGCGCCATCAGCCTAAGCAGTTTCATACATTGAACATAAGTGATTATTTTAGATTTTACATTAAATACATTAGATTTTGAACAGCAATTTGACATTTAATTTTGACTGGACCTGGCACATGGTTTATAAATTACTAAAAGGACTCTGTTAATATTTTAGATCTATATTTTAGAGCATCCGTGAGGAAACTGACTAATATCTCCCAATTTGTTCCATTCAAAATGTTCAGGTACTCTTCCACTTGCAGATCTTGTTTCCCGAAATGTAAAAGTCTGTACTCCCGTTGAATTGGACACCTGGCTACAATGTGTTCGGTGTCTTCTCGTTCTGTGGTGTTGCAAAGCGGACACTGCTCGCTTTCGTTTTCAATGTGAGGGCGGTAGTTCAGATGTAGCATTTCTACTCTCGCTTTAAAAATAAGCGATATTTTCGCAATCGCCATGCTATCCTGGAAATAGTTGTTTGCTCCTAGGTCGTATGTCAGTCTGCTGTAAGTGGTCCTTGTGAGGCTTTGTCGAGCTGCGTTTACATTGGATTTCCTGGAAGAAGCTTCGATGCTGGTCAGCATTTTTTCATGCTCATCAGTCCATTTATTTTGGTTATCTAAGGATATCTCTGTGTTGTATTGTGACGCAAGCTCTACCCAATTCTGGAATAATTGTGCCTTGTGTTGCAGTAAGTAGGCTGCGACCACTTTTGGGTACCGACTATCTGGCATTCTGAGAGCTTTTTTGATGTATTCGAAGTGAAGGCGCAGGGTATACAAAAAGAGTGGCGGCAGTCCAGTTTCTAGATAGATGGCGTAGTTAGGTGTGTTTAAGGGCAGGGCAAAGATTTTCTTGATAAAGAATATCAGGCTTCGCTCTACATCCTCGTATTTCTAGCCGCCCCAGACTTGAGCTGCATAGCAAGTTATGGCCCTCGCCGTAGCCTGGTACATCCTGTATTTCACGCTCGTGTTAACGTTCTTTCCCTGCATTAAGCTCGACCATGTGCTGTAAATGGCTACTCGAGTGTCTTTAAGCTCTTCTTGGAGGTGGGTGTCAAACTTCATATTTGGCGTTAGGACTATTCCCAGGTATTTGAATGTCTTTACCGCGTTTATCATTCTTTGCAGCATTGCTGGGGTCTCTGCCATCATAACCATGTCGTCTGCGTACATGAGGATCTTAAATTTTTGGTCTCCAAGCTTTACTCCACCTTCCAGGTCACATGCTATGTCGTCGACAAAAGAGCGAATAGGGAGAGGGCTAAGAAGGCATCCCTGTTTCACTCCTCGGTTGGTCTCAAACTCCTCCGACAGGCACTCCCCATTCCATACTGTTGTTCGGTTATCTGTATACAGGCTTTGAATTATTTTCAGCATTTTTGTGCTTGTTCCCATGCTGCTGAGTTTTAGAAACAGGCTTCTCCTATCTATCGTGTCGAAGGCAGCCTTAAAATCTATAAAGAAGAGGTACATTTTCTTTCCTCGACATAAGTAGTCTCTTGCTGTGGATGTGAGCACAAAAATGCTGTCAACTGTGGAATACCCTTCTCGGAAGCCGCTTTGGTTTTCGCTGAGTAGCTTGTTTGTTCTCACAAACTCTGTAATTCGTTCAAGAAGTATTGCGGTGAACGATTTCATTGCAGTGTTTAAAAAAGATATTCCCCTGTAATTTTCCACATTCTTGGGGTCACCCTTCTTAGATATTGGATTCCAGAAGGCCTTGCTGTCATTTATTGACCCGATTTCACTTTCTAGTTTAGCATAGTATTGTCTTTGTTTTGTTTGGCATAATATCTTGTACTCTTTGTTTTGCCTTTCATAAATCGCTTTTTTTGAAGTCGTGTTTGATCTTTTCGTTTCTTTGAGGGCGTTGAAAGCCCTTTTCCTGAAAACTTCCTATTCGGCGTCGTACCTTGGTTGACTGTGTTTTGTTATTTTTTTTCTTCTGCATAAACTGTGCCGCCTTTGTTATGCATCCTGTTAGCGCGTCCGTTGAGGAATTCTGTGGATCTTGCGTTAGTAGGCCCAGTTCCGAATTCAGCTTTATTTTGTACTCGCTTTCATGCTTTGGGATCCATCTAAGTTTTGGCAGGAGTTTGTGGTCATCGATCTGGGTTTCCAATGCATCGGGGTTTAAGCTTACAGTGATTGCCATATGATCTGAGAAAATTTGGGGCACTATTCGGAGATCTGTGATATATTCTATCCAGCTTTCCTGTACGAGGCAGTAGTCAATCGTCGTGCATGCCTGTCCTCTGATAAAGGTGAACTCTCCTTCAGGGTCACTCCTTGTGGTTCCATTCAGCACAGTAAAGCCGTACGATTCACTTAACTCGAGAATTTTTCCGCCGTTTCCCTCCAGTTTTTTGTCTTTCGCAGATCTGTTGCAAGACCTGGTCAGGACTGGGGAAACTGTTGATTGCTTGTCTCCCAGCCGCTCATTTAGGTCTCCTATAATCATCACGCGCTGAGCCTCTGGTTCCGCTAGCATATCCTATAGTGCTTCAAAATCCGTTGGCCAGTTGTTGCAGTTCAAGTAGGATGGATTATTTAGAGAGTTTATTATTTCCACTACCGTAGTATTTTGTATTGCCGAATATCTGCATTGAACTGACTTTGCGATTGATTTTTTTATTCCGTACAATTGACCGCCACTAGCTCTTCCTCTGCTTGCTGATCTTGTGGCAAGGTCCCAATGCAGATTGTATTCGGGGAAGAAAAGTTCATAAAGGTCTGTGTTTTTTTCAAGGAAAGTCTCATATAGAAAAAATATATCATGGGTAATGGGGAATGGGTAAACATTGATTTGAATTTGTTTGTTGGCTTGTCCTGCTATTTTGTATGAAAGGATGGATATGTTTATGTTGCATGCGGTTTTATGTCTTAAGCTATGATCAATTATTTTATTATGATTATGTTTATTATTTTTTGATTTTCTGTGCCGGTGTTGATGCTGTATTAGTTTTTTGGCTGAAGCTTCTCTGCTAGCTTTGTATATGTGACGTCTTGAAGGTTCAGCATGGGGTAAACTTTTTGCAGCGAATGAACTCCATTTTCGTTTCCGCATCGTAGCTCGTTTTTATTATTCCAGCAGTACTATTCATTTTCTAGTTTAAGGGTGTCATTTTTAATGATTATTTTGACGTCCTGTCGTTCCATTTGGAGAGTCTTTTTCAGCTGGAACATGATTTGTTTATTTTGTTGATTGTGTTCGTTCAGGTCTTTTTCAACGTAAATATTGGTTCCCCTTAGCCTACCCGACCTCTTTAGAATGTCTTCCGCCAAATCTGCGGATGCCATTTCCGCGACAAGACGTCTACCTGAATCTCGTTCTGAAAGAATTTTTGCGGATGCAATAGATGGAGATTTAATACCCAGCTTTTGTTCACAGACCTCCCTTATGGCTTCTTTGGGGATTTTGTTTTTTGGCATACCGCTAAAAATCACATTTTTCCTTTTGTTTTGACCAATTACTCGTTGCAAGTCAATAGAATCTTTTTGACGCTCTTGCTTCAGCTTTTCTATTTCCTTTCTAAGTTCCTGATTTTCTGCTTTTATTTCTAAAATCTGCGAGTTAATTCCAAGAACATCATCTTTTGTTGCCAGTGTTTGAAGTTTTGCATCCAGGGTGGTCTCTATTTTCTGCATCACTTTCAACCATTTTTGCATTATGGATGGGAGAATCTGGGGCTCAGGGGTTTCCGATTCAGAACATTCCGCTTCAGCTTTCCTCTTTTATGAGTTTGGTGTCTCTGCCATGATTTAAATGGTTCTGCTTGGGGGTATGCAGTAAAAAAGATAGCTTTACAAAATGCCCGCCAATGATGGTGTAATCGTGGCGTACGCAGGGGGGTGTTTTGGGGTTAAACCCCCCTTGGGGGAAATTTTTATATGCGAAATACTACTATACTAAAATTTTGTTCTGAAACCCCCCCCCCTGAAAAAATCCTGCGTACGCTACTGTGCTTAATAGCCTATTCACACTACAGTCCATCTACCGTTTACCGTCTACCGTCAATGATGGTACGTAAGAACTTGCCGTGCCAAATTTTCTTAAAATATTCCACCGTCAGGTGGGGATGTTCCTATCTCATGCTGTTCCAAGCGATAGTTTTGGGTCCACCACTAATTAATAGCCATTCGCAACTAAAATATACACAGACAACGTAGTTTGAATGTCAAAATGAAAATGCCGCGCAACAGAACACCAAATAAAATTTGAAAATATTCCCAAAACTGTTAATTCCGTTTATAAAATGCAATGTATTATTCACTTAATGTCATTAAATAATCTGCTTCGACTCAATTGCATCCAATTGCTTCGATGTACTGGGCAGACCATAAACATTTGTATAAGTCCGTATCGCCCATATCGCCAATTTGTCGGATGTTTTCTAGCACCTCGGCTATCCATCGAGGTATTATGTACTGCTGCTGTTAAGCAGAGGCCAATACAATTGTTAAATTTACAGAATTTTAATTTTTTTCTTTTATAGCGGCATATTTACATCATGTGGCAAGAAGAAGCCAATGATGGTGGACGGTAGACGGTAGATGGTGGCCATGTGAACACGAATTTCATTTTTCCACCATCTTCTCAAAGTTCCGCCAAGATGGACTGTAGTGTGAATAGCCTATAATAGGCTAATCACACTGAGCACATCTCAGCGGAACGCATGGAATTTTCGGAAGATGTGAAATAGCGATTCACACGGACAACATCTCACATCTAACATCTTCAGTCGCCGAAGTGAATTTAGAAATTGCTAAAAACAATTGAAAAAATGAATTTTTAAGAACAATTGATTGTTGTTTTATCTGTTGCTTAAAAACAGAAACTTTTAATTCGGCAGCTTGTAGCAGATTTAGTCAAAAACGCATTAGTTGTAGAGATCGAAGATGGAGAGGAGCTGCTGACCATGAGAGGTATGAATCTGCTTATACCAAGAAGAACTTGGATGTTTGTAAGTGGTAGTAAAGTGTGACTTTTATACGTGCAATTCGTTTTCATCCTTATATTTATCCTTATTTTATATTTTAGCATATTTGGCATTCGGATGGAGTAATCAACCTACTTAATGCTCGTAAGATGGCTTGAAGTGTTGAGAAAAAGAGACACAAATTGGTGCAGCTCCATCCTACTGCTGTATGTTGCACAGTATCTTAAATGTCCACAACAGTGCAATCAATAACTTTCCTCAAATAAACCCCGGTGGCAGCCAAACCAATATAATACTACTGCTGACTATTCTTCAGGTGCTATTGCAAGATTTGTTGTTTCGAATGAAGAAAAAGAGCGTATTGCAAGGCACTACAGTGTTATTTATTGTTCCTTTTCCGCAACTGGAAGGTTGCTTGACTCGCTGCTATCTTCCGAAACATTTTACGCAGATCTCTTTGATGCTCCCTTTGCAACTCCATTTGCTTGCTTCCAGAAATGTGGGTGCCACAATTCGACAGCTATGGGAGGAACTCTGTAATATTATCCGAAATGAATTCCGCAATTGCATATGTTAAGGTCAAAACATGTACATTGTCATATGTCGGTTTATCTTATTGAGTTAATAAAACTTAATATAATAATCCAATGTCTGTTTCTGGCCATTGATGGTTTGCAATTTTTGACATTTTTTCATTCCCTTCCGTTGACATTGTTTATGTTTCTCAGTGAATGACAAATTTTTAGTGGTGGTCCAATAACTATCGTGAAAATACTGATTGAAACGAAGTAAAATAGGAACATCCCCAGAAGATGTTGGAATGATGATCAAATTTTGGCACGGCAAATGCTTATGGAACATCTTTGATAATGATGTCAGATGTGCCTCAGTGTGAATAGCATATAAGGTTATCATGCAGGTTTGGCGTTTGGTATTTTTTAGTGCTTTGTTTTGGCGCGTGGGAGTATCCGCTGTTTTGTTTGTTTTTGTTTTTGTGGGTGAACTTACTCTTGGTGGAAATATGGAAATTTAGAGAGTTTTCCAAGTTTTGGCGTACTTTCTTTGTGTTCGCGCTCAGTGACCGAGTATTAATTGCTCTCCTGCTCTCACTTGCCAGAAAAGATTCCTACGATCCGACGCTCCAGTTGGGGTGCTCCGGCGGGGGTGTCTCCAATGGCCAGTACACATATGCGTCTTGTCAAACCAATTCGTCGGGAATAGCTCTGTTACGTGATCGGGGTCGTTCAAGGAAGATGATTAATTGGGAGCCTTCTCAGCAGCACATCCGCACACAGCCAAATACTTTTGCAATTCAATTCCTTGTATGTATTCTTAATAAGGTGATGAGCTGCATTGCCAAACCCTTATCTAATCGATTGTACTTATGAACGCCCACGCCAATTGGTCTCTCAGTATTTAAGATATCAAACTACAAATTTTGCCCAGAGTCTTCTTCCATGCAGATAAAAGAATTTGTCCAGAACCAAATTTATATTTCTTTCTTCAGCCTGATATTCTTTACTAGAAGAAACCAGGGTATAACAAAGGTAGGAGGAACAGTTCCAGTAAGCGAATTTAAGTTAAACTTAAAGATGCTTTACATATTTCTTTTTCTATGTTTATTTGGTTCAAGTGTCCAAGGGCTGCTCTTCACAATTAATCTTTTTTTCTTTACTGATACAAATAGCTGCCCCCTCTGAGTCTAGCCTAAATAAGGCTTGATTGCCACTTATCTGTGTGGCTCAGACTCGCAACAATTTGCATTCAGTCTGCCACCCCAAATGCACTGAAAAGAAAAACCTCCCCCAAAACACTTTGCGTTAAGCTAAGCGGCTCGTTGCCTTCAGCTAAACTGTTCTCTCCCCACTTATTGCGCTGGCTTCTCCCTCTGAAGCTTGCTAAATTAGCTGGGCTGCTCGCTACTGAATTATTTAGCGACCCTAATGCATTTTATGCGTTCCGAAGCAAAAATTCCACACCTCAAAGTTGGAAAAGGAGTTGTCGACATCAGCAATAGCAGCAGCTGTAAATGGAAGTTGTGGCTGCTCTTAGCTCCTGCTGTGGTTAGGTTGGCATCTGGCTAGATGTTTCCAGGCGTCTGTGATGGATTGTCATGTGAGGAGTCTTTTTTCT
Source organism: Lordiphosa stackelbergi (assembly GCA_018904235.1). Lineage (NCBI taxonomy): Eukaryota > Metazoa > Arthropoda > Insecta > Diptera > Drosophilidae > Lordiphosa > Lordiphosa stackelbergi. Next base: position 71,264 of record JAEIFU010001034.1, read on the forward strand.
CAAAGTTTATTTAAAGATGTTGACTTGCTGAAAATGCAGGGACATCCCTTCCACCTCTTAGAGGAGGCCACACATGTTTGCGTTTTTTGTCTTTAGGCTGCTTTCATAACTAGGCATTCTTTCACAAGCACGCTCGACTAATGAATTATTCAGGTATTCATTACACGCGCTGTGGCAATTTAAACTTTAGTCAGACGGCGCATTGAAGCCTTATGCAGCATATTGACTGATTTCAATTTCAGCTGGAGCAGCGGATGGCTACTGCAACAAAGTCAGCCCTGAGTGGGCAACCGCAGCAAAAACATCATAAAAATTATTCAAAATTAATTTAGACACAAATTGATGGGCAATGTCATTGTGAATTGTGAATTGGCGACCGCAATTGGCAAATAATTGTATTACTGTTACGACTTTCCCAGTGTGTGGCTGCGTGCCTGCGTGTGTGTGTTTGCCAACTGTAATTAAAATAATTGAAATACTGCACAAAACACGCTCGCGGTCTAACCAAAAAAACAAAAAAACAAAACTCGCACATTTCATTTTACAAAATTCTGCGTGGGCCTCTGTGAGGATGGATGCACATCCACATTCATCCCAATACACACACGTATGTGAAGTTTTGAGTATAAGTTAAAATACAAATGTATCTAAAAGTTGTCGTTACTTCACATCTGCTTAGAGGCCTTAAACACCAATCGAAGTTGTGAAGTTATGAGAAGAAAAGTCAAAATTAAAAAAAAAATTTTACTTTCTATTTTCATCCAATTTATTTGTGTGAAATTTAAATTTTATATTCTAAGCGCCGGCGAAACACACATGCTTAGTGTGTTAAGTAACTCGAGAACGCTCTCACTTAGCCCTTCTTTGTTGTTGCGAAAGAGAAAAGTATAAGCTCATAAAGTGTCGGTGTGTCGACGTCGCTGCCTGGTCGCTGTTCTGGACGGTATGGACGCTCCGGACTCTGCTATATATATAAAAGAGTATGTCCTCACTGATTAACTGACTGACTGACTAATTCACTGACTCATTCACTGACTCATTTACTGATTGGCAATCTATGCACATAGAGGTCTGAAATTTGCACATTAGTTTTTAAATGTGGAGAAAGTGAGCACTATGATTGAGATAATCCACATCAAAAGCTATGAAAAATAATCCAACGAAATCCTTTTCTTGAATTTCCATTTTAAACCCAAGTTGATTTTTGGAACTCACTGTAAACAACTTTAATAGCGTTAGTACATCCAAACGTTGTGCGACCGCTTATGCTAAAAATGTCAATCTTTTTTTTGGTATTACCAGATTTTAACTATTGACATTATAATGTCACTAATTAGTGTTACCAGTTCCCGACATATTAATACACAATGAAAGAGTGCGAACGAGAAGGAGACTATCGAGCTAGCCAAAGTCCTTACTGTCCTCATGTGTCCTTATAATTGTTATTACACTGCCAATTTGTTTGTATGAAACGTAACTATTCACACATATTGCTGTTGTTTGCACAAGGTCATTCTTCAAATTAACTCCTCAGAATGTGAATGAATAAGAAAGACCTCAACTTGCCTATCTCTATAAATATAAAAGAGAGTATCCTGACTGATTCACTGATTCACTGACTGATTGGCAATCATCGCACAGCCTAGGCACGGAAAGAGAGAGAAAGCTGAAATTTGGACAGGAGTTTCTGTTAGTGTTGAAAGTGCGTATTAAGACGTGGTTTTGGAAAATTCCACCCGGAAAAGTCGGAAAAGCGTCGGAAAAGTTTGTATGGGAAAAATGTTATTTTTTATCAAATTGACTTGAAACTTGGTTTGTATGCAAAGTACGCAAAATAATTCGACACGTATTCTTCCGATTTTGGAAAATCCGCCCACGAGGAAAATGGTCGGAAAATTCCGATTGGCTTCAAACTCGGTTTGTAAAGACAGAGTACGAAATAGTTTGAAAGACCCAACGGTCGGAAAATTCCCGGAAAATGTCTGCATGAAAAAAACTAATTTTCGTCCGATTGGCTTGAAAGTCTGTTTGTAAGGAGAGAAAACGAAATAAATTGAAATGTGATTTTGCAATGTCGAAAAATCCGCGTTGGCGTGAATATGTCCGGAAAATTCTACATGCAAAATAGCTATTTATATATATTGTACAATTAAATATGGGTAAAAGGGGAAAATGAAGTTGTGCAAATGTATGTAACAGGGAGAAGGAAACATTTCCGACCCTATAAAGTATATATATTCTTGATCAGCATCAACAGCCGAGTCGATTTAGGCATGTCCGTCTGACCGTCCGTCTGTCCGTCTGTCTGTATGAACGCCTAGATATCAGAGATGGTAAGAGATAGAGGTTTGACATGTATGGGACAAATGCTTCTTTTATCTGTACGCAGATCAAGTTTGTTTCAAATTTTGGCCACGCCCCCTCCCGCCCCCGCAATTTTGAAAAAACGTTATATATCCCACAGTTTTGAAGATAGACGATTCGTACTTTCAAGAGATAGTTAGTAATTAGCAAAATGAATCGATTTGCCGATTTGAATGATAAAAATCGGATGAACGGTTCAGAAGTTATGAGCAAAAAAGCGAACCAAGCCCCCCGCTACCACCCCACCCACCCTAAACATAATGTTGCATACTTTTCGGATGGTCACCCTACGGAACGCAGGAGCACTGTTAAATATGTTATTTCATGAGTAACGGGTTTATCGAAGTCGGTTAGATCCGACTTTAACTTACGCTCTCGTTGTCAATTGTACAGGGTATATTGAAGTTGGGGTACTCGACTGCAACGGTCTTACTTGTTTTCATATGATTGGCTTGAAACTCGGTTTGTAAGGTCAAAATGAGAATTCATTTGTGTTTTCATTTTCCGATGTTGGAGGTATGTGGATGGGATGTGGGTGGTATGCAGATGGGAAGTGGGTGGGATGTGGGCGGGAAGTGGGTAGGATGTGGGTGTGATGTAGGTGGGAAGTGGATGTGATGTGGGCGGGAAGTGGGAGGGAGGTGGAAGTGATGCGGGTGGGATGTGGGCGGTAAGTAGGCGGGAGGTGGGAGGGATGTGGGTGGGATGTGGGTGGGTTTTTGAGTGGGAATTGGGTGTGGAGTGGGTGGGATGGGGGTGGGAGTTGGAGGGAAAACCAATCAACAAAGTTCGATTTCTGGGTTCTACGGTGTATGACAAAACAATATTAGATATAAATATTGTTTTGTTCTATACTGTTGAAAGCGCAGCGAAGCGCGTCGGGTTATTTGTTAGTGTATGTATACACTCCTGCCCAAAATTATACGACACCATGAAAATTTTAGTTTCGACCCTCCTAGGAGAATGGGAAAGCATAATACAACGAAATCAAATATGCAGAATTAAAGCTTATCTCTGATTGCATATCGCGTTTTCAAGTAGCGGTTAAAAAAGCAGAAAAGTTAGATTTTTGTCATGTCTGCAAGTGTATCAAAATTATACGACACATGTCAATATGTTGGATTTAGTTAATATTTTATACTTAGAATGGAATATAAACAATTTTTAATAAATAAGCCACCTTGAGCCTTTTCTACCTCAAAAAGTCTCTAAGGCATTGAATTCACTAATTTTGTAAGTAAATTTTGGTCTAAAAGATGCCATTGAGCCAAAATTTCGCTTTTGAGGCTTTCGACATTCTCAAATTTGTTGTTATTGGCGTAAACACGCCTGGCTAAGATGCCCACAATGTTCTCAATTGAGTTTAGGTCAGGGGAGCATGCTGGCCAATCCAAAACATTTATATGGTGATCACTTACGAAGCGCTGGGTCACTCTGCTCTAGTGAAAAGATGCATTATTTTGCGGAAAAACAAGATTTTTTTCCCAAAAATGGCGGAAGAGGATCCTTAAATACTTTTTTGTATTCTCCACTGTTCATCCGGCAGCTTATGAAGCACAGATCAAGCGTTCCAGACGCATGAAAGGCTCCCCAAACCATAGCAGATCCGCCTTCGTACTTGCGTTTGGTGCCGAAACCCATCTGGGCCGTCAGGACAACATTTTTTTCATCAAAAAAAAATTATCTAAGTGATAAATATTGAACAAAGCTGTTTAAACAAAATAAAGTTAAAATTTAATACAGAGGCCCCGTTTCTCTCCAAGTTTAATTTCCGCAAATTGAAGTCGTGCTGTTTTGTGGTGCGGAATTAAGAACGGAACCTTTTTAAGACTCCTCCGACAATGCACTCCGATGATTGCAGCGTCCGCCAAACATTCATTCGTGACACAGGCTTACTGCAACATGCGGCAAGTGTGCAGCACGAAGCTATCGAATTGCTAGCTTTAAGTACTATGCGACGTTTTTCGCGGTCAAACAACTTGGGTTTTCTTACAGAGCTATGCTTCACACCATATTCATCCGGGTTGTTCGGTGATAAAACAACGTGTTCGACCGAATTTTCGCGATATTTCGCTTTCATTAAAGCCAACATCGTTGTAGGCTCTTATTCTTCCCTTTTCCTCGTCGGATAACAAACGCCCACGCGGCATATTATTACAAATTCATTAAATTGTTAGCAGATATATAAAAAAAATTGTATTGAAACCAAATCTTTCTCTCCAGCCGCAATATTTGAAATATGTCGTATAATTTTGATGCACTTGCAGACTACTTGAAAACGCGAGATGCAATCAGAGATAAGAATATCAGATTTTAAGCAGAATTCATTAAGCTTTAATTCTGCATACTTGATTTCGTTGTATTATGCTTTCCCATTCTCCTAGAAGAGTCGAAACTAAAATTTTCATGGTGTCGTATAATTTTGGGCAGCTATTAGAAATAGACGTCCGATCTTCGTGATGCTGACATTTTTGAAAAGCTTGATAAATATAAAGTACACGTGCCAAGTTTCAGCTACATAGCTTTGAAACAGACTGCGTGACAAAGCATTCTTTAAGGGTATATTTTTATTTGTTTATAACTTCAAAAATTCATAACTTTTAAACTATAAAACTCTCCATCTTTTTGAAAACACCAAAATTTAAGTTACGTTTAGGGCAATAAATAGTTTATCCTTAGAAGCTATATCATGGTGGTTAACACTGAGAAAAAATTATAAATAATTTTTAGCAACAATTACGTAAATTTTATTAAGTAATTTAAAAAATCTATAAAATTATAATTTGAGTAGCTACAGTGAAATACTTTTCACCAATATCAACTTGATACCTGTACGATAAACCAAACCTGAGATATCACGTTTTTAAAAAACCATTTTTTCCCATTTTTTTGTTTTTGACGATTTTTGAAATTGTTTAAAAAATAAACAAAATTTTTTAACAAAACCGTAAATTACGTTTCGGTGGGAGTGTCGAGATCTAATTTCGGTTTCTTTTTTTATTGAAAAATAAAAAGTTGAATTTTGAGCCTGTTCGATTTGAAAAAGAATGACCCATATGTATGTGTAAAATGTTTCTGGCACATTCTTTCGTGTGCAATTTGTGCAAGTTAAGCCGTTATCTTAAAAAGCAGTGCAGGTAACTTGACAAGTTGCGCTGTGATCATAACAGTGGATGGAATAGATAAATACAAAAATTTTTATTCGCGTTTTGACTCTTACCCAAACGCTTTTTAAGTGCGCATGAGAAGCAATGTGGGAAAAAAATTAAAGTAAATGCAGTATCTACATACATGCAGAACGTGCAAAAATTTGATTGTAAAAATAAGTTTATATGTGTATAAATTTAGGTTGTTGTTTTAGGTTGTTGTTCTTAGCATGCAAACATTAAATTTGTGTTTATTTAGAAATAGACATTTCTTAATTCCCTAACACATGTGCATAGGACAGTGTCAGATTGTGTGGCTTTTCGTTTCAGTCTGTCTCAAATTAAACATTTTTTCTCTTTCATTGTCGTTGCGCAGATATTGCACACATTCTCAGTAATAGAAAATTAAGAGAACCAGGCCTGCAAACCGAACCGACACAGCGAACCTAACCCTAAACCAACCCAAGCCGTTCAGCAAAAATTTTAACTTCAAAATCTGAAGTACTGGCAAGTTATTTTTATTATCGTGTTCTGGCCGAAATAGTTCGACGAAGTCCCAAGATCGCGTTGCAAGTATAAAGACGTCTTTGTAAAAGTTTTAAATAAAGATGGGAAATTAGTATTAAAGTCGGACCCATTATAGCCTAAATTTTAAGATCCTTGATTCAAGTTTACTAAACGATTTGCACAAGCGAAAGAAGACAATTTAGAAAGTTATCTCCGAAGTGTTGACGCGATATACAGCTCCATTTATAATTAGTCAGGTTCTGCCTCACGACTGTTATGTGGTAGCGGACCTTCCGCACTCCCACTGATCATTATCAGGGAGTATGCTCTTCTGAGAAGTTGATGCCATGGGGTCAACTGCCAATAGATGATTCGGATGAGCCGAAGCCTGAATTTTGCGAGGACGCGGACTAGGTCAGGAAAAGCCGGTTATAAGGAAGTCCGATTAAGAAACTTTAAAGGTATGTTGACAAAGTAAAAAAAAAAATATGTGATGGTTTTTTTACCCCCCCCAAATGTCCCCAAAAAAATTTTTTTTTTTTAAAATAAAAAAAAATTTGTTTTTTGTGGAAAAATATATTTTTTTTTAAAAAAATTATAAAAAAAAAAAAAAATTTTTTTTTTGTTTTTGGGTTTTTTTTTTTGTGGGGCCCACCAAAGAAGTACCGTTCGGTTTTAATTTTTCCAACCGGTGGGGGGTTTTTGGTTTTTTTTTCCTTTTTTCACCTCCCTCCTTTTTATTTGTATATATATTAAAAATATTTTTTATTTATAGTTTTGTTAATTTTTTTTTTTTTTTTTTATTTTGTAGAATATGGGGAAAAAAATTGAAAAAAAAAGGAGAAAAAATGGCGTTTAATTTTTTTTTTTTGTGTTTGTTTTGTTGGCGTTTTTTTTGGGCCTCCTGGGGTGTATACGAAAATTTTTCTTTTTAATTTACTCTAGCACGTGGACAAAAAAAATAATTTTTCTGCTTAGGTTATGGCATCACAAGAAAAAAATTGGACTTTGGTGGATATGATTAAAGTCAGAATTTTATGACGATTTTCTGGCCATTTTTCACAGGTTTTTTTCAGCTACTTCACTTGCGCTTTAGCACTAAAAATTTTCGGCCAGTCGGCAGACGTCTACTAGACGATTTAAAATTCACGCATGCACTGCACTATACACACACACAGCAACCACTGGACGATGAGACGGTGGGAAGAGAGCCGCTGAGCGATTTGCATGAGTCGCATGTGGACTGATCCCAGCCAGATCTTGGCTCTTCTTAGAAACGCAAAGGTGTGTGCGTGTGGATGGGTACACTAGGCGTACACTAGCCGCTTGGACACATTGGGTTAGCCAAGAGGGTGTCAACGCCTAGTAAGGGCCAAACCTAAGAGGTTAAGAAGACACATGGTCAGTCGGCTGACAACTATATATAACAATTTTAACCAAATATGGTTGAGCGACACTTACTTTGCAGCTTGGCCCTTTAATATTATTGCAAAGGTATTGGCTTTGATGCCGAAATCTTTTCCGTTGGGGTGAAAATTTTTCTCTCACTTGAGCTCACACAATTAATAAAATTTTTGGATTTTTTGATCGCTGGTGTGAACTTTACTGGACGACTGCCAAAACGGAAAAGGAAGGGCCAGTCAATTTAATCCAGCTGCTGACCTATTTACAGAGTTGCGAAATGCTGCTTTCTATCGTAGTGCTGGTTTTAATTACTCTATTTAGTTATTAGCTATGTTAATAACATCGACTTAAGCGCGGTTTACTTGTGCTGCATACTTTTAGGCACTTGGAGATAGAACCTATGTTAAGCTGTTCCCTCACATAAAGTATACCTACTTTTCGGATGCATATGGAAAATTCACTTTAACAGTTAATACCAAAAGTCTGCGACAAGCGCATTACAAATTCCCCCCCACCAAAATCACACTTTGGGGAGGAACGAAACAACAGTGTGATGCCCGCTTGGAGCGGAACAGATGAACTTTAATGATTATTGTCTAAGATCTTTTGCATGGGTTTTTCCCATCAAGCGACCTTGTATAATTTTTTTTTAGTTACTACGAAAACTGTTGCCAATTTTGCTTTTAATCCTAGTTTTTTTAAACGCCGGAGCCAATTTCGCGCTAAAGCCTTTCTGCGATACACTCTTGGTGTCCTTTTTAGCTACAATTCCACCAGGTCAAATCTATAGCAGACTGCTCACAGTCTTCCACATCCTCATCTGAGGCACCAATGCCTGTATCTATTTGACCTTCGATGACATTTACTTGGCTATGTGCAACTTGGCGCGGTTTGATTTGAGATTTCTGCTACATTCGCATGAATATCTCACGAGTGCGCACTAAAGAACGCAGCCGCTCGATGGTGTATGCCGATTCATATAGAATTTCATGCTGAATTTCCGGAAGGAGATTTGCTCGTAGAGTCTCAACCAGCGCGGATTCCGACATTTGTTCTGAGAGTTTGTCAGCCATGGCTGCGATAACACTGTAAAATTCATCAAATGACTCATTGATTCGCTGTTTGCGCTGTTCCATTTCTGAGCGAATGTTCCTGTCAGTTCTTGTATGCTTGTACTGACCTTTCAGGGCTGAACATAATGGGTCCCAACTAACATGTTGTACCGACTTGTGGTATCGCCAATACCACTCACTGGCGCTTCCTTCAAAAAGGTTACTGGCATAGTGGGCTACTAACTCATAATCACCTCCTAACGTTTGAGTAGCTAAAGCTTCGATCCGGTACAAGAAGTCATCAACTGATAGAGATCCCTCACCTGAAAACCTTAGTTTCCAGTTGGCCATTATTTGACTGATTTTGTCCGGCCTTAAATCGGACAACGGTGGAGTAACTCCTTGTCCTCCTGGCGGTGCCTGTTGTGGACGCGGCGGCGGAACTTGTGATCTTTGTGGCAAAAACTGACTTTCATTGTCTGTTAAATTTTGAATTCGAACGGGTGATGTGTTTGGCACCGAGGCGTTAGAGCCTAACTGCAAGCTCGAAGTTATCGCTTGGGTCAGTCGCTCGGTTTGCTCGGCCATGCTAGCTACTAACAATCGACCTTGTTCTGCCATGGCGGTTGTCATCGTTTCTACTATAATCCTCTGTAGGTCTGACATAGCGAGCTGTACGTTCTCTCTTGTTTGAGAAGAGTTGGATGACTGCTGGTTATCAGGCGGATTAGTCATGGTTGCGTTCTCAGTTTCTTCGTTTCTTTTACTTTGGGCCCTTGTCTGTAGTGATTGAGGGATAGATGGACCACGACCTTTTGAAGAAGATGCCTGTGAAGTGCTTAAGTTTTCGGTTGAAGCCGAATTTAAATTTTGTAGAATTTGTTTACACACCGGGCACGCTTTCTTAATGCCAATTTTGGCATTAAAACACGCTCTATGAAAGTTGTGATTGCAACTGGTGGTTAATAACTGAGCTTGGTAAACTATTATCTCTGAACATATATAGCAATGAAGTCCCGTGGAAGAGGAAGAGGACAAATTCAAATTTTCTGTGCTATGCGACAGTACCATTTCAATTACTACTCTTAATTATAATCCTAACACCTAAATAATAAACTATAATTTGAACAAGCAAGAATTTAGCTCGTTTGGATATAGAGTATTTTTAATTAAGTCTAAAGTTTGTTTATAAAATAATTAAGAAAAATAATATTTCGATTATTGATTACCTAAGACCTAATATAAGTTTTATATAAAAAGAAAAACCAGTTAATTTCAGAAAATTCGAAAACAAAAAAAAAATCCAATCAGTCATAAATTTTTGGAAGCCATGCAATCAATTTGAATGCTAAAGGATTTGGCACCAGCTAAACTTGTAAAAGCACGATGTATAAAAGAACAAAAGGGAGATTTCGAAAACATAGTTGTTGTTGAACGGTAGGCTGTAGCACTAAGTCCACCAATCCTGATTCCAGTATCAACTCACCATGTTTCCTCATTCTACTGTAGGAATTTCATATTAGGACTCCAATTTGCCGGACACGAAGCACAGCCAGAAACAACTAGGCAAAAGACAACAAGCTATCTCCCTGCCACTCACGATCACGGCGAACAAAAGGAATTCTTAACAAAAATTGGGAAAAAAAAAAAAATAGTTTCGGCTTGGCAGTAATTAATCCTTCCGTAGGACACGGAGCACAGCCAGAGACAGCCAGGCAAAAGACAACAAGCTATCTCCCTGTCACTCAAGATGCTTACGGATAGGTTTCACAAGCCAAAGCCTAGGTTTCGGTTCAAAAGTGTTCTAGTCCTCTATAGGACACGAAGCACAGCCAAAGAAAACCAGGCAAAAGACAACAGGTTTCCTTTCTGTTACTCACGATCACTATACAAAGGTCTGACACTATAAATCGAATTAACCTGGAAAATTTCGATAGATGGGAGGGGATCTGCTGACTTAATACGCACTTATTTAAAAAGTAGCGAAAGTCTAGCTGAAGGGTATTACGGCGAAGTTGCAATAGTAGACGGGATGGCCGTAGCTCAATACTCCACGTTAAACCAATAAACAACGCTTCCTAATTACACTTGCCCGCAACACAAGGATACAAATGGTTTTAGCAACTGCAGACAACGGAGTTATAACTACTTAGCTATAACGCATCCAGAAAATCTTGGCTAAAACACATAAATTAATTGTTGGACCTAAACAATAATGCGAAGCAATTATTGTCTTTCTAGTGTTCAACAACTAATAGGACAAGGGGTGTGATGAAGATATTAAAAACTCAAAGACCAAAACGAAATTTGCTAGATGGTGTTAGCAACCTTTTACAGGGTATGTTTTTGGGTCGGGGCATGCCGGATCGAGGCCCCTAAAGTTGGGCGCCAAATAATATTATCATATATAAATATAAATACTGTAACATACAACCAAGGATATGTCCAGTCTGACGAGCTGATGTTGGGTGTAGCCACGAATGAAGCACGCGCTGGTTCCGGCTCAAAATATCGTCGGCAAAGGGGGTGGGTCTCTGTACATTTGATCACCGTGCTACCTACTCGCGGACTATATAGATAAAGTTATTAGAAATTCGCGTGCTAAAAATTGGCTTTGAGATTTAATATTAGATAGACGAGGATAGAAATTGAAGAAAAAGAATGAAATAAGGACGGATAATCACATGGCTTCTGTAAGTTGGCTGCAAAGATGTTGTTGCAGCTGCTGGAGCGTTTGTGTGTTTGTTAATGTGCTGTCCAGGTGTCGAGGAGACAGCAACTTGCCCACCCTACCGTGATCACCAATGCCGCAAGACCCATCGCAGGTCGGTGATCCCTAGAACACACTCTCGATTTAAACCCCTATCATTTTATGTTGATGCATGGCTCCACAAATAGAAGATAATTTAGCAATGCATTATAAATTCCATTTTATTACAAATATACCTTACGAAACTATTCATGATTACGGCTAGGAGAGAAGGGTAATTAAAATTCAATTCATGATTAACATATGTTTTAGTGTATAAGTATATAATTATGCTTTCATTTATAATTAAGTAGATACAATTTTATTTGGAGATAATCAGAAAAATAAGTCGTTGGCAAATATGATTATTTAATGAACATTAAAGATCATAAACTTCTTCTGAACTCAGGCAGATCACGCAAAGCAAACGGAGTTAATGATCATTAAGGATTCTAACTTCATTAAAGGCGGAGATTTTATTCTATTTTAAATTATTAATGATCATCTAGTCAAACACTAAAGGTGTCGATCAAAACAAAACAAAATTATTTTCTGCAAAAATTAACTGTTGCTGTTCGCGGAGGTTAATGATCATTAAAGGCAATAAAAGAATTCTTTATCATTAAGCTGCATGTAAGCAAGGGCGACAAATATGTGAAAGCACAGCTGATCAAGGTGGGACAGGGTCAACGAACTTTTCTTATGTGCTGATATGTTTCATTTGATTTGCCAATTTAATGAAATAATTTTTGTTAACAGATTTATAACGACCGAAGCCGATCACTTACCCATCAATTGGTTAACGTTGAAAGCGCTCTCAATGTTGTGTTGATGTTGGCTGTGTATGCATTTAGTTGCTGGTTGCAAAAATATATTTAATTAGTTCATTAGATGGCAAGGGTATCACACATTTGAATAAGCACTTTTTGGTTAGAGGTTAGGGCATACTCGACGGGTCAGAAATTTTAATTTAAATTTTTTTTTCTATCATTGACTGTAAAAGAAAACACAAAAAGGGTGCGTAGGATGAGATGGACATTGGGTCACTTGCATGAGCTGATTATGATTCACTTATTGATTTGCCATATTCGATCTTTATCTAAATATATATAATTTCACTTTTGCCAAAAATTTATCTCTTCCAAAAAAAATATAAACTAAGATTTTTATATATAATTAATATGGATTATTTTGAGGTTGAGCGCTTCATATTCTTTCAAGGGTATTATCCAGTCTATACGAAAATTTTTCTTTTTAATTTACTCTAGCACGTGGACAAAAAAATAATTTTTCTGCTTAGGTTATGGCATCACAAGAAAAAAAATTGGACTTTGGTGGATATGATTAAAGTCAGAATTTTATGACGATTTTCTGGCCATTTTTCACAGGTTTTTTTTCAGCTACTTCACTTGCGCTTTAGCACTAAAAATTTTCGGCCAGTCGGCAGACGTCTACTAGACGATTTAAAATTCACGCATGCACTGCACTATACACACACACAGCAACCACTGGACGATGAGACGGTGGGAAGAGAGCCGCTGAGCGATTTGCATGAGTCGCATGTGGACTGATCCCAGCCAGATCTTGGCTCTTCTTAGAAACGCAAAGGTGTGTGCGTGTGGATGGGTACACTAGGCGTACACTAGCCGCTTGGACACATTGGGTTAGCCAAGAGGGTGTCAACGCCTAGTAAGGGCCAAACCTAAGAGGTTAAGAAGACACATGGTCAGTCGGCTGACAACTATATATAACAATTTTAACCAAATATGGTTGAGCGACACTTACTTTGCAGCTTGGCCCTTTAATATTATTGCAAAGGTATTGGCTTTGATGCCGAAATCTTTTCCGTTGGGGTGAAAATTTTTCTCTCACTTGAGCTCACACAATTAATAAAATTTTTGGATTTTTTGATCGCTGGTGTGAACTTTACTGGACGACTGCCAAAACGGAAAAGGAAGGGCCAGTCAATTTAATCCAGCTGCTGACCTATTTACAGAGTTGCGAAATGCTGCTTTCTATCGTAGTGCTGGTTTTAATTACTCTATTTAGTTATTAGCTATGTTAATAACATCGACTTAAGCGCGGTTTACTTGTGCTGCATACTTTTAGGCACTTGGAGATAGAACCTATGTTAAGCTGTTCCCTCACATAAAGTATACCTACTTTTCGGATGCATATGGAAAATTCACT